>CAUVYR010000279.1:520477-569279 GCA_963556235.1 Cryptophagus acutangulus | reverse complement strand
CACTTTTTCTCACTTGAATCTTCCGTACAGGACTGTCCCTGTACTTGTCGCAAAACCAACTAACTCCAATTAGTTTGAAAACTAATTAAAATTCCGAAATCGCTAAGTCGGCGCGGCGATTGACCCATCGATCAATCGCTGCGTCGACTTCCGCTCGCGGTTCAATTGCCCGGCGATGCTGATCCGCGTTATTGGTACTATCTCAGCTATTGATGAGGTCAATAGCTGAGTCTTCGTGACATGCCTCCTCCTCACGAGCGCTGGACCCACAGTGCTAAAATTAAAGAACATATAAATCATAATTAAACCTAATAAATTAACAGCCAATGTTTGGTACCGCTGCGGTTGTCCCTAATTAAAAGGACACAAGAAAAAAATTTTACTACCGCTACACCTATACTATTATTCTACATTATTCGTCTAATCAGCTGAGTTTCGAGAAGAGTGATAATATACCATACGTGCTTCCCGGTCAGCCAGAGTATCTGATTACTTTTGGCTGATTTTTCGCTAATTAGTAAGGATGTGCTTCATTCGTCTATTAACAATGGCTTCATTTACTGTGAGAATTTTCCTGTTACATATTTCTCGCCTCTACTAATATTTTTTTATTTAATTTTTTTCAGTTCAATTTCCAGAACCTGATTGTCGCCGGCTCCGTGGGGCAGGGGCCCCCGGAGCCCGTCGAGGCTGTGGAGGAAGCCCAGGACCTTATCCAGCTGGAAGTGCGGGAGCCGGCCCCAGCAGGTCCTTCGGCCTCGTCGCTGCTGGATGAGGCTGGGGTGTTCCGTGCTCGGGAGATCCAAGCGGCTCCGCCACTTCCAGCACTTATGGACCTGGATGTGGCCCGGCCGTCGGTGTGGGCTAGGCTTGGGGTGCCCCAACCCGCTCCCGTGGCCCGGTATTTCGGCCACGTCCGGCACCGCTGTTGGCGGTGTGCCGGCTACGGGTGCCATCGTCGGTCCCGTTGCCGGGAGGACCGTGTAATTTTTTGTTCGCGGTGCGGCCAGATTGGGGTGCGTTCCCGCGATCGCCGGACGGCAATCGAACCAACCCATAAATAAAAATATTTTTTTTATATAATTATATATTTTGTATTACACGATATATTTATTGTAATAAATTAATTTTCTATATATATATTTTTTTTTGTAAGTAATCTTATATATTTTTTTAAACGGATACAGAATGCAGCATGTTACAAAATTTAATCGAGTGAGTAAAGTTAATTGAACCAAAGAATCGGTGAAAATAAATTATGAACTAAAATCTCGTTAATCATTCTCGTTGTAATACACAGAGAACGTCTCGTCACGAATAGACTGGGCTATTCTTACAGCGCTATCTCGGTACGCGTGTGGTAACTCCTTCACACTTCTCCACTCAGCCGCATAGTTATCTCTACATTAACAATTAAAATAAAAATATTAAATTCTAAATATCTCCCTAAATTTTATTATTATTATGACATTGACATTGACATTTAATTTTGGATTTATGGGCACACAAATAGCCTCTAAGGTTCAAAAAAAAAAAAAAAAATATTCTAATAAATTCGCTTAATAAGGTATTGAATAAACACTTTAGAAAAATATTGTCTAATATCCTTACAAATATTCCTTAGCACTGAATTATATTAAAATATTAAATTCTATTACTGAATAAAGGCGCACAAACAACAAATAACGAAATTAATTATATCCTTCTACCCCTACTATATCGAGAACTGTCCTACTTTATCCTAACAATGTATTTATGCATTGCCCGAGTCCCAAAATGTTGGTGCCGTATCCCGAATTCCCTCGTTAATACGTTATTATTAAAATTATCTTTCACTCGTATGCAACTTTTAAAACACTTACTTAATTACCTCGTTAATCACTTATATAATTCAAACATTTAAATTTTCCGCGATCGCGTAACCTAGTCTAGAGCATTGATTCTGACCACCATTTACTACTTATTTCTTTATGTAGCAAACGATGGTTAGTCCAATCCCCTGGATTTCGACTACCTCACAATAGGTCCGTCTAGTCTTGGGCACCGAAAGACCAGACGTTATATTACCCGTTAGCCCGTGTCACTTCCATGTAACACCAAGCTGACTGCTTGTGCTTGGGACAGGGATCTCAGGTCTTCTTTTTCTACGTCTATTCTAATTCTCCTCTCTAACCTCCCTTCCGACCTGCTGATTCTTCCTTCTTCTTCGTAGTCTTCCGTCTTTCTCAACTGGTCCAAGGACGCACTTAAATTTCTCGTTTTGGGATAGGTCCTGGTCGGTTCTTTTTTATTCGTCTCTTCACTCATCGTTCTTCTTCCACCCTCTGGTCGTAACTTTTTCCGCGATTGAACAAAGCTCCTCAAAATCCAGAACACAAGGTACAACACAAATATGACCAGCCCGGTCAGAATGCTGGCCAACAGCACTTCGTGGTGGATTGTGCTCCCTTCTTCTTCTTCTCCGTTGACACCGGTCGCCGTGGCCACCACAATTCCCACTGGATTGCGATGGAATAATAAATAGGCCACGCCTATTGATAGAAGCGAAATCCATAACAGCACCATGGAATCGCTATGTACACCATACTTCTCCCCGTATGTGAGGATGCTCTTTGGCATGGCCTGGATGGCGTTTTGAATATCCCTTAAATTTTCCCTCTGGCTGGTTAGGTTGAGATGTGGTATCTCAAGGGTCCAATTTGCGTTGAGGCACTACGTGAAATTGTTGTACACCAAATTACGGGATCTCTCAGCTGGGTGGACCTTCATAGACTTTAAGGTGGACCACATCGCTGGCAAGATGTGTGTCGTCTTGGCTTCTGTCGTGGTATCCTGACGGCAGGGAAAGCGTTTGGGTATCATCACTTCTTCCCCGATGATCAATTCACAATGGCACGGTAAATTGATCTTTACTGCGCCCGTCTTCTCCTCGTTTTTGTCGATTTGAGTTTGGTTTGTCCCGCACTTGATCTTCGTTTTTCCTTCTCCGTGGGTCAATATGTACTCGCCCTCGATTGCTTCCACAATTTATATGGCTGTGGATGCATGGCAAGACATATGGCAGTAGTTGCTGATTTCTTCTACTCTGCTCTACCTGATGCATTGTTGTTGCTGACTTCCTGGTGTAGTCCTCGAACTGCTTTGAGGTCGCTCCGATGCTAGTAATCGTGTCCGACAGGCCTCGATGCAACCTCTGAATCTCTGCCTCTAATTCCTCTTCTTTAACATGAAACTTGTCAAGTTTATGTTGCGTCGCCACCCCACAACACCACGATAGTCCGTCCCCCACAAAGTCAAGCGCCCTCTTTGGTCGCCACTCCCTGGTCCTAGTCTTCGCTTCTTCTATGTTGTCCCAGTCTTTCTGTTCTTCATCGTACTCCGCCTGGAACGTCTTGGCCAGTTGGTGGATTTGGTAAAGTAGTTTGCAACTTTCCCTCTGGGCACCTCCGTGACAGCCCTGCAGCATCATCGACTGCTCATCAGCCTGGTCCTTCACGGGGTTCTGTATTGTCCATTCCGTTGTGTAAACTAGCGGGATGGTTGCCTCATAGCCCACTGTCTGTGTTAGGGGCCTCCAGAATGCTCCAGCATTCACCTCTACAGGGTGGTCCCTCTGGCTGCTCGTAGTGTGGATTAGGGCCAACCACAATATATTATTCAACAAATGTAATTCCTGATTATCCTACCTTAGGCTAATCCTTCTCCCCTAAATTTTGAATTTACTCTATTTTTCGTGTCCCTACTTGTATCTTAGCCGTTAATCGGTCTACCTAACTATTAACTATTATCTATCTATTACTTAATTAGGACGCCCGATTTTCTTAGTTACCGTCGTCACAGCCCCGACTAATGAGCAAGGTCCAAGGGTCGTTATGCCTAAGTATTCTCCCGACATGTACAACGTCCCTTTTTGATTTGGGTGTCGGCCCTTTCTGAACCTCGTAATTCACGTCGCTCAGTTTCCTAGTTATAAAGTAGGGACCAAACCATCTTAATAGCAACTTTTCGCTACGCCCTACTTTTCGTACTGGCGTGAAAACCTTCACTTTGTCCCCTACTTCAAACTCTACATGCCGATGCCCTCCGTTGTACCTGTCCGTATAGTACAATTGTCTCTTTTCTATCTCTTCCACGGCTAGTGCTATAGCGGCTAGTGCCTTTTCTCTGACCGCCATTGCGTCGGAGTCGGGGTTTGCGGGCACCAAATTGGCCTCAGTGGGTAGTACCGCTTCTCTGCCATAAACAAGCATAAACGGCGATACCTTGGTACTGTCCTGTCTCGCGGTATTATATGCAAATGTCACGTGGGGTAAATGTTCATCCCAGTCCGTTTGTTCAGTATTTGTATACATGCTTAACATGTTCGCGAGTGTCTTGTTCAGTCTTTCAGTAGGTCCGTTGCATGAAGGGTGGTAAACTGTCGTGAAGCTGCTTACTGTACCCATACTTTTTAAGAGTTCGGTTACTAATTCTGATTGGAAGGTTCGGCTTTGATCACTTAGTAAATGCCGAGGTGCCCCATGCCGCGTAATATTGTGCTCTAAAATAAATTTTGCAACTGGGCCTGCTTTACCGCTTGGCAATGCTTGCGTTTCGACCCAGCGGGTAGCGTAGTCCGTGGCTACGATTATCATTGTTTTCCCGTTTTTACTTCTCCTAAATGGCCCTAAAAGATCGATCCCTACTTTATCAAAAGGGGTCGCTACTGGAATTGAATGGAGTAGCCCTTGCGGCTTTGGATGGGATTCTCCCTTTCTGGCCTGACAGTCGGGGCACCCTTTAACAAAGGCTTCTACGTCCTTCTGAAGCCCCTTCCACTAAAACCTATTCCTAATTTTATTTAGTGTTTTTGTTATACCTAAATGCCCTGATAACGGTTCGTTATGGTGGCTAAATAATATCTCCCCTACTAGGTCTCTCGGTATAACCAATAGGTTGTCATTCCCTGTCAAATTCGCATTTTTCTTATACAAAACGTTACCTATCAAATTGAAATTTTTTGCGTACTTTCGTGACGCTATTGATCCTTCTGTAGGGTCTCGTACTATCTTGATTAGTTCTTTTAATTCTAGGTCCATTCGTTGTTGTTCGCCGAGGTCTCGTTCGTCGATCAAGTAGGTGTGTAGGTCGTTGGCTTCTTCTTCATCTTCTGGTTCCGCTATTTTTGTCGGGTGTCGCGAAAGGCAGTCCGCATCCTTATGCGCTATCCCGCTTTTGTGGATTATGGTATGATCAAACTCTGACAGTTTAATCGCCCATCTGGCCAACTTCCCTGTCGGATCTTTCATGGTTTTCAACCAGCAGAGGGCGTGATGATCTGTTACGATCTTCACATGCCTCCCGTAGATTAGGTGGCGTAGATAACTCAGGCACCAAATCACCGTGAATCCTTCTAGCTCCGTTATGGTATAGTTTTGCTTGGCCTTAGTTAAGCTCCTACTTACATACGCGATTGGGTGCGCGTTTCCGTCCTCTCCTTCTTGTAGCAGGACTGCGCCAATTCCATAAGCGCACGCGTCCACTCTCATTTCGCATCCCTTGTTTGGGTCGAAGAAATTTAGCACGGGTGCCGACGTGAGCTTGAGTTTCAACTATTCAAACGCCTTTTCCTGTTGTGGCCCCCACTCGAACTTTGACGTCTTTTTTGTGGACTCGTACAGCGGTCGCGCTATCACCGAGTAATTTTCGATAAACTTCCTGTAGTAGTTACACATACCCAGGAAACTCTGTACGTCTTTCACCCTTTTGGGGTTAGGGAAGTCCTGGATGCCCGCTACCTTCTCGTCGTCCACTTTTATTCCCTCGGCTCCTACTACGAAGCCTAGGAGTTTGACCTCCTCGTCCAGATAAATACACTTACTTTTCTAACTTTTTCAGGTGCTCGTCTATATCTTCTGAAAATACTACTATGTCGTCGAAGTATATCAGTACTTCGCTCCACTTCATCCCCTGAAATACCGTGTCCGCTAGGTGCTGGAAGGTCGCAGGTGCGTTGCACAGACCAAACGGCAGTACGTTGAACTCGTACAACCCGTGTCCGTGCGCGATAAAGGCCGTAAGTTCCTTGTTTTCTTTTTCTTTTTTACAAATACGACAGGGCTCGCCCAAGGAGAGTGACTATTTCGGATAATCCCATCCTTTAGCATCTCATTGATTTGTTTGTCAATAACTGATCTCTCCGTGTGTGACACCCTGTAAGGCTTGCTTTTTATGGGTTCTGCCCCTTGTATGTCAATTTCGTGTTCGCACCACCCCGTACTTCACATGGTGGCTGTCGTTTTTGCAAATACGTCCGAGTATTCGCTTAGCAGTTTCTTCAACTGTTCCTGCTTCGGCTGTGGTATTGTTGGGTTCATTTTATGATCTGCGAGCGTAACTTTATCTTCCGTTTCTTCCATGTACAAAATCATCCCGACATCGGCGACTCCCCTCGACTCGTGCAGCCATCCTATCGTTGTACCCTTAAATACCTTTTTTCTGGTGTATCCTCGGTTTTCCACCACTAGCTCTATTCCTGTGTTGTTTATCTCTGGTGCTGACTTCAAGGCTAGCCCATGTTTGGTTATATAGCTCTCGGCTTCCTCGAAATCGTAATTTGCTTCCCTATGTGCGGCCTTTCCCCCGCTAACTGATAATCTCATAAATATCTCCCTCTTTGGGATGAGGTTATAATCCGCAGCTGCTCGTAGCCTAAGCTTCGGCGGTTCCCCCTCTGTTACTGGTACTATCAGTGAGTTACCCTGTTTTGCCTTTAAGGGTAGTCTGACCCTTTTACCTTTATCTTTTAACTCGATGCTGTTGTTTGCAAAATCGATCATGGCCTCGTAAGTCTTCAAGAAGTCCACTCCCAGGATTACGTCCTTCGGTGTTTTCTCGATGACTACCATCTCGTGCTTGCATCTGAAAAGCCCTATACAAATGTCTACTTGGGTGTTTCCTAAAATGTTGACAGAATATCCTCCCGCAGTCCTCAAAACTGCTGGCGAGTACGTCAGTTCTAGGCCTTCCGCAACGCTTTTACTGACTACGCTTACTGAGGACCCTGTATCGAGTACAATTCCCATACCTTCTTGGTGGTTTGCTGTACCCTCGACCGTCAGGACCCTACTATATGCCCCCACTGGTTCATTTTCTGTGTGGAGGACGACATCTGGGTCATTTAGTGCCGTCCGCCCCCGTTTGGGTGCGGCGATGACCCTCTCCCGAAGGATACCCTTCTTTCGTTGTTTTGGGGCCTTTCTCGGCACATTGACGCTATGTGGCCAGGTCTATTGCAGTTGTAGCATTTAGGCCTGCCGTGTGTCGTCCTTGTGTTGGGTAGTTGTCCTCGCGAAGGTGCATTATACCTATTATCCGCCGCGTTCGTTGATCTACCTCTATAACCGCTATTATTATAGTTGTTACCTTGATGGCCTTGTTGTTCTTGCCTGTAGTTGTTTCCTCTGTAGTTTTGCCCTCTATAGTTGTCCCCTTCTTGTCTGCGATTGAGGTTGTCTTCGTAGTCTCGGGGGTTATTAAACATGGCCCTGCGGTTATCAAATCTATTATTATTTCGGTAGTTACTCTGTCCGAACATGGGCGGTAGTGTGACTCCGCGGGGGATTGTCTGGGGGTTAAAGGTCATCGGTCGGCTAGCCTTTCTTCTCCTGGCTCCGCGGTCGCTCAACCTAAATACTACGTCCTTAATTTCCTCTCGGCTCATCTGGGTCCTGCTTATCATGCTGCAGGTCTGATAATCCTCTTCCTGCAGACCGTTTTCGAAGAATTCCTGGAACGTATCATCTTCCATATCTGGATCTATTTTGTAGCCTAGATCCAGCATATCAAAATAATATGTTTTAATATCTTCGTTAACTTTCTGGCGTCGGTTTGCCCATCGGAGCTTTACTTCTCTATTGGTCTTTTCGCCCCCGAACTCTCTGAGGAAGTCATCTTCGATGTTTCGCCATGTTTTCTGGACATTTTTTGTTGCGTCTATGTACCGCTTATACCATTTTTCCGCAGCTCCCTCTAAGAACGTTTCAAAATACCTTATTTTGAAAGTCTCGTCCCATCCATTGGCTACTGCGCACCTCTCGTAGTGGCGGAAAAAGTTCTTGGGTGTCTCTGTTGACGTGCAGGGGTTGTAAATTTGTGGTGACACAAATTTCGGAATGGCGGGGGTCCTGCTGGCTGTTGTTGCTTCCGAGATGGTTGTGTCTGCCATTCTTATTCTGGCTTTCTCTTTGCGTTTCTCTTCTTTTTCTCTCTTCTTCCTCTCCTCTTCTTTTTCTTTCTCGTCTGCTTCTTGTTGTCTCTTCTTCCGCTCTTCTTCTTTTTGTACTGTTCTTAATTCCTGTTGTCGTTGCTTTTCTTTTATTCTCTTTCCTTCCTCTTGCTCCTTTATTTTTCTTTCAGCTCGATCCGCCGCGATTTTTTTTCTAGTTTCTCTACTTCCGCTATTCTTTGTTCCGCTTCTTCTTTCTCTTGTCTCTGTCTCTTGGTTTCCTCGTCTCGTGCTTTTTGTGCTTTTTCTCTTTTTTTTTCTTCTGTGCTCTTCTAGTTCTTTCCTAAACGGTTCCTTGGTTGTTTCTGTTATTGTATCTTCTTTTATTCGTGCTTCGAGTGTTACTTTCACTTGATCCCCTGTATCGTTAAGCGATAGTTTCCGTATATTTGATATTTTTGCGTTTCGAGTCGGCGATCTACCTGTCTTTGAACTTCTCAGGCTAATGTTTGGGTCTTCTGATTCTAAGTATGCGGAACTGTTTTCCCCTGGATTTCCGATCGCTTCTCCTAATTTCTTTGCTTGCGATCTAGTGTGTGGTTTATCTGGGTCTGACATCCTGCATTTTGCTCTTTTGTGAGTTGTGTAACTCTTGCTAACATGACTTTTGAGGGCGCACCGCGAAGGTTATACCGGCACCTGAATGTTCTCGACGTAGATTAATTAGACCGAATATGGCGGGGGTTTATTATAACAAAGCTAGGGGAGTATACGCCCGAAATATTATTTGACCTTTGTTCATTTTTGCCTACGAGATTAGTTAATATTTAAAATCAATCAGAATGATTAGAGTTCCAATCTGAGTCTCAATATACTGGAAGAATTATTCAAAAATTTAATGTTAAGGTGTTAAAATAAACTTCTATGGGCATAATGTTATACGGCACTTCTGTATTTATGGTTGCCGCCCCGTAAAAGGTAATTAATTAATTGTTGATTAAATCGCATAAAATTTATTTGAAGGGGAGAAGACAAAACCCGCAAATAATATATATATTTCTAGCTAAAAATGAAAGTAAAAATTAGGTGATAATTTCTTTAGCAGTCCAACATTTTGTATTAACGGCTGCTAAAATTTGGCCGGGTTAAAAAAAAAATACAACACATATTTTATTTGTTGATGCGATACAGACGCTGTCGGCAAGATTTTTTGTTTGTTTGTTGTACCAGATTGGGTGCCAGCCTCAGCAACCCTAGCAAAATTTGGCTTTTAATTCTGGTTTTTTTGTATCAGGTTGGATGTCAGCCTCAACATCCGCACAAGTTGGCTTTGAACCCTGATTTTCGTTGTTTTACTAAGTTGAATGCCAGCCTCAGCATTCTAACAAGTTGGCTTTGACACTTAGTGAAATAAAATAAAAAATTAATGCCTTTTCAGCAGGTTGCGAAGAACCTGCCAGAGATTTTAGGCGTCTCCACCATATTTCACGCCCTGGGGTATAATTTACGGGGCGTAGCCGGGCGCGACGGGTTAATATTACAATTTTAAATAAACGATAGGAATTCGAATCAAATAATATTTATTTTATTTACTTACATGGTTGCACACTTTAATCCTATGGGCAGCGGTCGTTCGAAGGAGGCTCGCATCGTCTTTTCTTGTCACTTTTTCTCACTTGAATCTTCCGTACAGGTCTGTTCCTGTACTTGTCGCAAAACCAACTAACTCCAATTAGTTTGAAAACTAATTAGAATTCCGAAATAAAAATTAAATTAAAATTCCGAAAAAAGAAAATTTTTTAAAAAAAATAATAATAAATAAATTGCCCACTGCACAATTAAAAAAAAATTGCCCACTGTAACCTACTAGAGCAAGAGCCCGTGAACCCCAGACCTTCGTTATTTTAAAAAAGCTGAAAGTTTGTCAGCGCATGCTCCGAACACAAACAACATCTGATTAAAGCCCGAGAGCTTTAGCTCGAGGGCTTTAATCTGATAAAAATTGTCCAATTTTTACGAATTAAATTTGTCCGGAAATAACGATTGAGTAAAAATGTTTGAATAAAATTTAGAGATAAAATTTTCAGCACGAGTGGTATTTGCCAAGAGTATTTCACATATGTGAAATATGTGAAATACTCTTGGATTTCATTCATATGTGATATGAAAAGTACAATTATTATATACAGCCTTGGGTTCGACTTTTGATACCATATTTTGTTGAATTGACTGTTGTACAGAAGAATGCACTTCAGGTATGATTTCAGAAGACGACATTGATTCGATTTCTATAACTTTAGAAGTACTAGAAGAAGCAACCGTTCTCATTTCATCAATATTGTTCAAATGATGTGTTTTGTCCATTTGCAAATATGGCTTTATTGAAGAAGCACTGCTGTGGCCAGTTATCTGAATTAATTGTTGCTCTCCAACTCCACTTTTGGCTAAATGTGATACTGCAGACGATCTTTTGGAGTGATTCGTAATTTTTTTTTTACGTCCAGTCCAATATTTTCTGCTGCATTTTTGGTCCATTTCGATAATTCGTTTTTACCAACTGGTGAATTCTTGTACCAGTTGGATCCTTTTGTCCAAAAGGGATTCGGTGTTAAAAATAAACGATCTGTAGACATATTTTTACCACGCTTTTCAATGAGCTTTCTATAAATTCTGACTGGGCAATTTTCGATATTGTTTTTATTTTTAACAAGCCATTATCAGTAAGTTTTTTCCCACCACCTTGGCAAGTTTTTGTAAAAACTGGGTTATATATTATTCGGTTTGAAAAAGTACCGTCATTGTTTGTTTCTTCCTGAAGATGATGAAGTAGACACGTTACCGCTTCTCCACCACGCCAAGCTAATTCAAACGATGCTATGTGATAGAATTTTTTTTGAAGTCTATCAGGGGTGTCTTCATTACACTCGCTGATAATTTTATCGATTTCTGCAAGAGTTAAAGCCGAAGAACTTTCCTTTCTTTTTTCTGCAGAAACTTGCAGTGTTTTTCTTTTTGCATCTCTTGCAGCCCGTGCAGATTTAAATTCAATATCTTCAAATGGATTAAATTTCTTTCCATACTCATTAAAATATTTTTCTTGCAGTTGTTTTGCTGTAACATTCCACAGTGTTTTAACACTACATTCTTTGTAATCGTCACCGTTCGTTTTTTTCATATTAAAACCCCAATCACATAAAATATTTGCAAGTTGTTCAACTGTGCTCGTGGACTCCAAACTATAATTTTTCTCGTCGCAAAATGCAGTAAATTGGTTCCAAATAATATTTTTTGTCTTGGTAGTGTTTTCGGGAACAGTTTGTTTAACTGCTTCTGAAATATTTGGTAAACTTGTACTTTCAAATCTTTTCATTGCCATTTTTGCACAACTTTGAAATTAGTGTGACAATAAACGTCAAAAATTTATCATGATAAAAGTGCACTGCGATTTCTTCACCCTAAAACTGATTTTAGAGCATTTCAGAATCAAACCTACGTTATTTACGTAAATAACGTAGGCCTCGATCACACGCGTGCGCTTTAAACAGAAATTTGACAGTTGTGTGAAATAATCAGTCGAATAAAGTTATTACTTTTATATTAAAAAAGTCCATTAATTGTGCATTTGCAATACTGATAGATAACCTTTTATAAGACTAAACTAATTCTTTTATATACTGGGAGTGGGAGCACAGCAGGGACCTATTTCATAAAGCTACTTTGCAACTTTTCACTTTACACTTTTCACTTTTCAAAATTTGACAAGTGTAAAATCTTTCTGTTTCATAAAATAGTTTTTGCAATTTTCGATCAAAATGACATCTTTTTAGTTGCCATTTTTGATGTTGAAACGGCCTTCTTTTTTTTATTGTTCTAAAAAAAGCGTGAAAAATAGTTATTTATTAGACTAGTGAGTAATATTACATATAAGTCACGAAAGAAAAGTTTAGCCCACAAGCCCGAAGGGCGAGTGGGCTAATTCTCTTGAGTGACTTATATGTAATTACTCACGTGTTTAATACAAAATTTTATCTAAAACTTTTATTAAATCGTATTTTTAAAATAATAAATTAAATTAGAAAAACGTCATTATTTGAAAATTGATAATTTTGATCACAGAAGGCTGGTTGTCAGAAAACTGTGGTTGTCATGTTGAAAACCGAATTTGTTTACTAAAAGAATACATCAAAATGGAGAATTGTGAAATTCCTATCGAAATTTTACAAGAAGCAAACGAAGCCACAGCTTGTTTAATTCCGGAAAAGTCCAAAAAATCTTATAACAAAGAATTTCAAGAATTTGAATATTGAATATAGTGCATTTGAATATTTAATATAGTGCAATTTGAATATTTAATATAGTGCATTTTCACTCACTAGTGACATAAAGTATACTTTAAATCACTACTTTTGTCCACTAGTGAGTTATGGCCTACTTTATAATTTAAATTCTAATCAATAACAAACACATTATCTGACAGTTTTGGATAAAAGACTTTTTTTCACTCTTTTTCTACTTTTTTTCATTATTTTTACTTTTTTTCATTATTTTAAAAATTGCTCAAAACGTGGCAAAATGTTATAAAAAAACATTGTTTTATTTATTAATAAAATTAATTACACAATTAGTAAGATTATTTAACTAAACTGGAACAAATAAGCAACACTTCCATTAAATTTGAGTTAGCAAACACTTCTATTCAATTTGAATTATTTGAAGGAAACTATTTGATTTTTCGTTCCTAGGGGCGATTTCAACTGTTTTATCAATGCTTGCTTCAATTAATAACAAATTAAGCTTGAATCAAGCAACCGATTGTCATCTGATTATTAACTAATATCTAATATTTATTATTTTAATTAAAAATTGCAAAAAATAGTGTATACAACACGAGCAAAATTAGTTATTTTTTCATTCGTCGTATTGTCCAACTCGGCTGACGCCTCGTTGGACAAATTTCCGACTCGTGAAAAAATAACTTACATTTTGCTACTTGTTGTATAAATAACTATTAGCTAACTTTGCAAATTTTAAACTTTTCCTTTGCATTTTGCAATTTTTTTGACTACATTGCATGTGACGTTTGTTTATTTTAAATTACATAATTCAAACATATTATTCAAATATAATTGCTTGCTGTTAAATATTTAATACGAATTTTGAAAATGTTGCGGCACAATATCCTTTTCTCCAGTAACGATAGTGATGATGAAGAATTGCCTCGCAGAAATTATAAAGCTCGTATTAATTTTGAGAATTTGACTCATTATCAATTTAAAGAAAGTTTTCGACTTTCTGCTGAGGGAGTAGAAGTGGTTCTGTTCGCTATTGGGGCTGATATCTCTCGAAGAACTCGACGAAACCATGCTTTGACGCCCAAGCAGCAACTTTTGATTGCATTACACTGGTTTGGTAATAGCGGGCAATATCATGAGTTGCTGCAATGCACGGTATTTCTAAAGCTTCCGTATGCAGAATAGTACATGATATTACGAGAGTAATAGTAAACAGGCTCTTTTGACGTAA
Source organism: Cryptophagus acutangulus (assembly GCA_963556235.1). Taxonomy (NCBI): domain Eukaryota; kingdom Metazoa; phylum Arthropoda; class Insecta; order Coleoptera; family Cryptophagidae; genus Cryptophagus; species Cryptophagus acutangulus. The sequence goes on along the minus strand of CAUVYR010000279.1, from coordinate 555,550 downwards.
AGTGTGTTGGCCGAACAATGCTGTGAACATATGTGAAGAATTTTTTAGAAAAGGCGGTTTTCCTTCCGTATGTAGATGTGTGAATGGAACAATCATAAATATTCATGCTCCCACGGTGAATGAAGAGCAATATGTGAATCGCCATGGCAAACATTCGTTAAACGTGATGATGATCTGTGGACCAAATTTTAAATTTTACGCGGTAAATGCTAATTGGCCAGGAAGCGTTCACGATGCTCGAGTCCTCAGAAATTCTTTGATATCTCATCAGTTTGACGTAGGTTGGAGGCCTTTCCCTGGAGCTGTCATTTTGGGCGATAGTGGATATTGTACAAAAGAATGGCTGATTACCTCTTTACGTAGAAATCTTAACTGTGCCATCGAACAACGTTTTAACAGAGCACATAAACGAACTAGATGAATAATCGAAAATAGCTTTGGAATTTTGAAAGAGCGTTTTCCATGCCTAAATCATTTAAGATTGTCTCCACAAAACGCTGCTCTTGTAGTTAATTGCTGTGCAATGCTACATAACATCGCCTGTGGTCATGAAGAAGTAGTTGTAAGAGATGAACATTATGAACATGATATAGACGATGAAGTTGAAGGTGAAGACGAACATGAGATGTTACCAAATGGTCTACAACGATTAGATCGATTATTACATTTTTTTCGTTAGTTTAACTAAAAAATATTGCATGTAAATAAATTTAATATTGCATTTAACTAAAAAATATTGCAAATAAAGTAACAAATACAAATTAATTAAATTATTCAAAAAGAGGCATAGTGTATTTTGATGGTTCTAGGCCTAATTCCTTCTCTAGTTTAAGAGCCTTCAACCGCCGATTGTAGATTTCCAGACTTAGTAACTCCTCCTTAATTTTTTGGTAGTTGGAGTTAGGCTTGAAACACGTTGTCACTTTTTGCCTTTTTAATGGAGGCGGCTTATTTCTTAAATCAGTTCTCGCAGCAGCACTCTTAGTAGGTAACTCATCATTCATCGTTGACTCTTTAATATCCGTAATACTTAAGATTAGTGGAAGCAAGGGTACCTCAGCTTCAACTATATATATAAACCGATAACCACTTGCTCCTGCACTTTCCTCTATTATTGTAGCCATTATAGCGAGATTAACTTCATGCAGTTTTATATGTCTTCCACCGCTAGACCCATTTTTTTTGCATTATCTCTCTCTATGCAGTTGTAGAGTTGTAATATGTGGTAATAATTACTTACTAGCTAAAGTGCGGCTTTTCCACAAGCCAAAAAGCTTATCTCTAGCAAATGTCCACCCTCGATCCACTGAAGCTAATTCTAAGGCTTTTGCCTTCTCCGTAACTTCTTCCCATGCCAATTGCTTTTCTTTAGAAGTTATATTTTTGAAGTTCCTAAACAAAACATTCTTTTTTTCCGCAATTAGTACTAACAAACTTAATTTTTTTGATTAGCAATTGAACGTTTGCTCATTTTTTCAATAGCATAGTAAAAAAATTATTGTTGTTTTAAAATAGTAAAACCCGATATAAGCACAAACAAGGGTGTTTATTCAAAGAAAGTAAAACATGGACTCTATTACGTACTTAGCTTACATTGCGTTCATCACCACTTGTTGTTGAAAAGGTGCTTGCGCAGAAGCATAGAAAATTAACACACAACTAGGTAACCAACATAACACTAATGGGATCGTAAAGTAACATAAGCTTAAGGTATAAAAGCATAGTTTCAGTTGCTATATTTTAACACTTCCACTAAATCTCTGCTTTTATAATCCAAACAAAAAAAAAATCATTAAGTTAATTCACAAATACCTATTAAATTTCTAAATTGTACAAATTTCTGTGTGCCAAGTGGCTTTGTAAAAATATCAGCCAATTGCTCATTAGTGGAAACATATTTTACATCCAGTTTACTTTTGTTAAATAAATCGCGTACAAATTTATATTTCACATCAATATGCTTAGATCTATCATGCAATTCAGGATTTTTAATTAGTCTAATTGCACTATGATTATCCATGTATAAATCTAACCTATCGCACTCAATACCAAAATCGCGTAGCACTCGAGATAACCAAATACCTTCTTTCACTGCACTCGCGGCACTCACAAATTCCACTTCCGTTGTGGAAAGAGAAACGCACTGTTGTTTCTTACTTTTCCATCCGATGGCTGCTCCATTGAATTTGCAAAGCACACCTGTCGTAGACTTCCGAGACTCGGGGTCGCCAGCAAAATCTGCATCACTAAAAATTTCAAAAACACTATTTCTTTGGTACAACAACCCAAAATTACGTGTTCCTTTCAGATAGCGAAACACTCTCTTAACAAGAATCCAATGTGCTTCTGTTGGTTTATCCAAGCACCTTGACAAGACATTAATTGCAAATGCTAGATCTGGTCTGGTTGCAATTTGCAAATACATGAGATTTCCTACAGCCTCTCTATAAGGTACATTTAAAATAGGTTTCTTACCAAGCTCGAGTTTATTCCAACCAGTATTAATAGGCGTAGTTACTGCTTTTGAATCACTCATATTAAATCGATCCAAACCTTTGTCGATATATGCAGTCTGTTTAATAAAAATTCCATCCTCCAGAAAATCAAATTCAATACCCAAAAAGGTAGTTACTTTTTCACTTATTTCTGCTTCAAATTCCGATTTTAGCTGACACAAGAAATAATTTGCATCTGCTTTTGTAGTTGAACATACAAGGCCGTCATCCACATAAATTAATACTATCATCTTCTGTTCATAGTTCTCGTTTACAAACAGACACGGATCCGATTCACTTTCCTTCAGACCGAAACTCTTCAGGAATTTTACAAACCGTGCGTTCCAACATCGCGGCGCTTGACGTAATCCATACAGACTTTTCTTTAGTTTGCACACGCGCGAAGTACCGTCTTCATAGCCTACCGGTTGGCGCATGTACACTGCTGCATCGTCCAAAATTCCGTACAAAAAAGCAGTTTTGATGTCAAACTGACATACGGATAAATTCTCTCTAGATGCGACACTTACCAAGGTGCGAATTGTGTCAAACCTCGCTACCGGGCTAAACGTCTCGGTATAGTCTATGCCTTGTTTTTGTTGAAAACCACGAATCACTAACCTTGCTTTAAAACGCACTCCCGAACCATCAGTCTTTTGTTTTAGTTTAAACACCCATTTATTATCTATAACTTTCACATTTCGAGGTTGTTCCATCAAAGTCCATGTATCATTTTTGCGAAGAGAATCCATTTCTTCGTTACAGGCCCATTTCCACTGGTCTGCATCTTCTGATTTAATTGCATCTTCGTAGCTTGTTGGTTCGTTTTCTACACTTGATAAGTATGCATAACGCGATGGGACTTGTATAGAATTTCTGTCGCGTAGCTGCATTCTTAGCGGTTCAATGCGAATTCCTTCTTCACCAGCATCAGCCTCTGGTTCACTAACAAGATCATCATTTTCTTGTACATCTTCAACAACATTGTTTATTTGCACATTTTCCTCAGCAGGGAAAAACTGAACTTCATTCTTCGGAACTGCAGGAAGTAGCGGCTCTTCTTTGAATATTACGTCACGACTGACAACAACTTCGTGTTTGCTTGGTACATAAATTCTGTAACCGTTCATCCCCTCATGGTATCCAACAAAATAACCCAAAACTGCTTTTCGATCCAATTTTCTTCTACATTGTTTTGGTATGTGCACATAGCACTCCGTACCGAAAACTTTGAAATCTTTGATACCGTGCGGTTTTTGATTATTCCATAACTCAATTGGTGTCTTACCCGGAACAGTTGTAGGACCTGTTCTATTTAAAACAAATACAGCTGTGTTTATGGCCTCCGCCCATAATGACACTGGAAGAAACGATTTTGAATATTGCATTGACCTTGCTGCTTCCACTACTGTCCTATTTTCCCGTTCACTTATCCCGTTATGCTCCGGTGTATATGGTACTGTGGTTACATGCTCAATTCCACGGTCTTCCGTCAACTTTCTCATTTCTTTGTTGCAGTACTCTGTACCACCATCTGTGTTCAACTTCCTCATATTTTCAGCAAATTTTGTATTAATTTCATTGCAGAAAATTTCGAATTTTTCTTTTAATTCACTTTTCTCGCGAATAAAGAATACTCTTCTGTACCGACTATAGTCGTCCTTGAACAGCACATAGTATTTCTTCTTTCCAAGTGATTCAACATGCATAGGACCGCAAACATCAGAATGAATTAAATCCCGCGCCTTTTCAGAATGCTGCGCGCGAATCCCAAAGCTATTACGATGACTTTTACCGAAAGCACACCCGTCACAATAGCTATTTGTGTATTAAGAGCGCAAAGTGATACTTTGTCGCGCGAGCCAGAATGTTGTCGTGCGACGCGATAGCGGAGCACGACAATCTGGCGAGAGCGACAAAAACACTTTGCGCTCGAAATACACACAAGATTTTTCCTACAATCGATTTTAAATTAAATTTTTGTTGCAAAAATGTAAAATTAATATTTTGACAACAAATAAAAATGTGATTATATCATCGGTAACCAAGAAACGCTCATTTCTAAAAACAAAAACTATTGTTTTACTGCATTGTTTTGATTTTGCGAACGGGAAAATCAGGAAAAAGATCTAGAGCGGGAAAGTGACAACTCCTCGGAAAACGCCAACTTTTCGTTGTCAAATGGAAGCACAAAGGCTTACTTTTATATGCGATTGTAGGAAAAATTCATTTTTAGAAGTGTCAACACTTACGTCAATGTTTTTCAAGAAACTTTGTACATGCCGTTTATTTTGATGCGCAAAACGCTCATGCCACAATTGCAATGTCTTTTCCGATTCCGAAACTGCTACAAAACCAGAAAAACAATCATTAGAACACACAACGCGCATGTTCATCTTATAAAGATTTCCATCTTCGACACCAGTGGCAACAATTTCACCATTCTTCATAAAAACACATTCCGTTCCATTGAGTTTTATGACAAAATCAACGCCTCGTTTCGCAGCCATTTTCACAGAGAACAAGTTGCACATCAAATCAGGAATATATGAAACCTCATGCATTATACCTGATATCCAATCATTGTCAATCGCTGTCTCGATTTGTACACTTCCTTTTCCAATTGCTTCTATCTGCTGTCCATTACCAATGTTAATCAGCAGCGGCTTTTCAAGAAATTCGAAACTTTTGAAAACTTCACTGCAATTTGTCATGTGTTCAGAAGCACCCGAATCAATCACCCAATGATTCCTGTCACTAGAGTAAACTGAATTTCCGACAAACGCTACAGGATTTCTTTTGCAACCGGAAGCACCCGAACCCGAACTTTTTTCCTTGTTTGAGTCAGTACGAACACTATTCTTGCGATTCGGACAGTTTTTTACAAGGTGCATTTTCGAACCACACCCGAAGCAACCCGAACAGTCTTTCCGAAAATGTCCTTTATTTCCACACGTAAAGCACCCAGGCTTTTTCACTGAACCTTCATGTTTCTTGAAACCGACTTTCGAAAGTAAGGCTATTGTTTCTTCGGTGTCCATTTCTTGCATCCTCATTTCCTCAGTCAGCAATCTAGTTGTCAGATTTTCCAGCGATTTCTTGGTCGAATCTGTAGAGTCCCACGCACTATGAAAATGTTTAAATTTGGACGGTAACGTAAACAAAATTCTAGTCAGCAGCATAGATTCAGGAATCTCTCCGTTCCAATTTTTCATTTTCTGCGACAACTGCTCAAGCTTGGAAACGTGGTGTGCCACACCACCTGCCACGCTCCATTTAAATTCGAAAAATTCCTTTTGGACAAGAGCCAAACTTTCATCCGATTTTAAATCATAAATACCTTGCAATTTATTCCACATTTCATGTGAGGTCTTGCAACTCATTAGAAACTGTAAAGGCTTCTCTTCTATAGACATTACTATATGCTTTTTCGCTGCTTTGTCTGCTTTGTTCCAGGAAGTTCGCTGCGTTTCATACGTTTTATCATCTTCTGGCGGCAAGGTAAAAGTTCCCTCGCATACTTCGAGTAGGTTTTCCGCGTCCAGTAATGTACTAATTACAAACTTCCACTGAGTCCAGTTTTCCGTACCCTTCAATTTTTCAATTTTGTATCTGTCACCACCTTCCATTTTTGCAATAGGCAAGGCGTCCTAGTCTCAAACCGAAAGACTAAACCACGACGACGCGTGAACGTACACCAACTGTGTACCACAGAAACAACCGAAAAACACAGAATAAATGCACACAGTCAACACACTACTTTGTGACTGGGCCCATAACCTATTGTTGTTTTAAAATAGTAAAACCCGATATAAGCACAAACAAGGGTGTTTATTCAAAGAAAGTAAAACATGGACTCTATTACGTACTTAGCTTACATTGCGTTCATCACCACTTGTTGTTGAAAAGGTGCTTGCGCAGAAGCATAGAAAATTAACACACAACTAGGTAACCAACATAACACTAATGGGATCGTAAAGTAACATAAGCTTAAGGTATAAAAGCATAGTTTCAGTTGCTATATTTTAACAAAAATTATTTGCAATTTATTTATTTGAAAAGTGCAAAGTAACTGACGTTTAGACTTTTCAAGAAATGATTTGTTACGGTTCGTTTTTTTTTTCATCTAGCTGAAATGGTATAATTAGTACTTGGTTGCGTGGTAATCTGGTAAGTTTAGGTAAATCCTGGTCTCTACCTGTGTCTTGTTGGTTCGGCTTAGTTGGGGAAGTGCCTGAAAATAGCCGTGGTTAATTGCGAGAGTTTGTTATGGTATTTTGTAGGGTTAGGAATATTAATTAGTGGCTCAAATCTATTAGTAACACACAACGACAACTTAAATATGCTTCTGCCATCAAGACGATTTGTCCTCGTGGGATAAGTTGTGCCGCAAACCCCTTTAATCTTCTGGAGTTGGTGGATGGCACTTTGTTGTTGTTATGAACTGCCAGCTGTACCGGTTAGAAGTCATTGCGCAAACCTTGTTATCCAAGTGGATGTAAGACCTTGTGGTCATATTTTTTTGGATTTTTTTGGATGCTCGACGCAGTTGTCGTCAGTTGCTTTTTTGCCTGGTTTGGCTTCCGTGTTCTTTGGCTTGGTCGTTTTTTCTTTGATTTGGCTGGTCCATGACTGCTGTTAATTTACCACTAGCGTTGGACAAGGGCTATGCTGTGGCGGACTATCATTGGCCAGTTGCCGTTTGACTGCATTTGGTTGCTGGTCCTGTCTCTCTGGCGTTGGATGGCATCGTACACTAGTGGCAACGTTTAAGAAAGCCTACGACACGTCACCACCGTCTTATCCCTTCATATACTAAGATAAGAGTGGGCTGTAGTTTGTGGGATTAAGGGGGTTGCAACTTGCAGAACCACGATAAACACGCGGGCTGGTACTTTCGTGTCATTTCGGTGATTCCTTTAGCACGTTCGGGAATTGTCGTATTTTATATTAAATTTGTAAAGCGACTAACGCTATCGCACAACTTCGGGATTACCAACTAAAGGTCTGATAGCACGATCCATTGTATCGTGATTAGATATTTGTAATAATTCGGCGCGTTCCATGCTAGTACGACGAGTCAGATTCCATAAGGAATACGTATTGGCGGCCCTACAGTGCACTATACCTCGCGGTAGATTCTGTTCAATTAGTTGGACTCTAGAACGGGTCGATCGATTTAGTTTAGCGACGTACGGAAATTAATAGAGAACCATTGTAACACTTGATGTACTTATAAGCTTTTAAATAAATAATTTTGTATCTGAGTAAGCCACTAGTACCATCGCTTTCTCGTTTTCCAGTTACGAGGGCAAGGTTAAGTTAAAGTAGGGTCGTAAAACGGGTGGCGCTTTTATCAAGTTTGACCCACACCACTCACCAACTGAGCTGCGGGTACTTAACTTAACTAATCTCCTCTACCCAACTCTTTGTCAACGTGGGAAATCATTAACCTTATTTTCCACGTTACAGATTATGAAACAGAAACTTGATTTTTATACTTTTTATTTTGCACTTTTCACTTTTCAAATTTTACGTTTCAACTTTTCAAAAATAGTTTTAGAAACAAAAAATCAATTGAAAAGTAAAAAGTGCAAAGTGAAAAGTTGCAAAGTAGCTTTATCAAATAGGCCCCAGGAAGCTAGGATATCTCTACTCAGCATCGAAAATATAAAATGTTTGTTTTTACGATCAAATAAAAAGACATTTTTAAATCAACATTTGCTTTACTTAACCAAATTAACAACCATGTTTTCATTATCATTTTAATCTCATCCAAAAATTAATAATTGAACTTGAGCAAAAAGTCTAGTTGGCAAACGTCAGATTGCATTTGTTAGTAGTTTCCATAGATAATTGCGACAATAATTCGAAACTCAAAAATTAGAACTGCATTAAAATGAGAGACAAGAAAAATATTGGTGATAGGCACCAAATAACTCGTAATGCGTTTTATAATTTCTTGGTTACTTTCAACCAAGACAACGAAGGGAAGAAAGCAACCAAATTGGTACGCGAAGGTGCCAAAATCTGGAAGAGAATGGATGCACGTCAGAAGTTCCCATTCAAAATCCAAGCCGAAAAGGCAAAGAAGAAGAATCGTAAACCACGTAGAAAAAATTGCAGGGAGGATCGTAAATCACGCAGGAAGATTCAAAAGCCATGCGGGACGAATCGTAAAGCATGCAGGAAGTACCGTAGGTTACCGTATAGTCTAATAGCCCGTGAACCCCAGACCTTCGTTATTTTATAAAAGCTGAAAGTTTGTCAGCGCATTCTCCAAAACACAGGTAAGAACGATAGATCATTATGAAGTTTGGGTTAACGTGACTTTGGCAGGTAAACGGTACTAAAGATGTGTAAAATACCGATCTAAATCCATCAAGTAATAAAATGTGATTTTTTGGTATTACCTTCAGAATATTAATAAAAATCACGTCGTTAGTTGCCAGACACTTAAAATCGTGGCAACCCCTTGCCAGACACTCTTAATGTTTATGAAATATAATTCTACTTACGTTATAGTATAAAAGCTGATTTTTATATATAATACTTGGGTAATAATTAGATGATGTTTCCTAATTAGCCAGACATTTTTGATAGTTCCAACTACTTGCCAGACATGCATGTAAGGTAGCTGTAGGAACGAGCGCGGAACAGCATATATGGGTGGGTGCGAGTGAGATAGAGTGTTAGGTCTATCGCGATCCCTCACTAGTCACTATGAGAGTAGAATAAAAATCAAATAATAAATAATAAATAAAATAATAATATCAAATAATAAATAAAATAACCACCTATGAGAGTAGAATAAAAATCAAATAATTCTTGAGGTATAGAAGCTTCATCTGCAATTAAATTCTGTGCTGAAAGATTTTTAGATGGTAATTTTTTTTGTCTATTGTCAAAATAGTTTTTTGTAAGTTTATTGCCGCTTTTTGAATATTTTCAGATTTTAAGGTGTCCAATACTGTTTCGTCAATCGTCTTCATATAATTGGGTGCTATTATTTTTTTATACCGGATTGTAAAGAATTTAACATTTTTGGAAAAGTTCTTATCAATTTTTTATTCTAGGTGGTGTGGCAGTAAAAGTAGTATCTATTTCAATGAAATTTTCTGCATAAATTCTCTCCAATGAATCAGTATATACTTCATGTAAATAAATTAATAAATGACATCGGCCATTTTGTCATTTTGTCATCGGCCAAATGACATTAAAAATCTTTCAGCACAGCATTTAATTGCAGGTGAAGCTTCTATACCGCAAGAATTATTTGATATTTATTCTACTCTCGTAGGTGGTTATTTTATTTATTATTGGATATTATTATTTTATTTATTATTGGTTATTTATTATTTGATTTTTATTCTACTCTCATGATGCCTAGTGAAGTATCGCGATAGACCTAACTCTCTATCTCACTCGCACCCACCCATATATGCTGTTCCGCGCTCGCTTCTACAGCTACCTTACATGCATATCTGGCAAGGGGTTGGAACTATCAAAAATGTCTGGCTAATTAGAAAACATCATCTAATTATTACCCAAGTATTATATATAAAAATCAGCTTTTATACTATAACCTATGTAGAATTATATTTCATAAACATTAAGAGTGTCTGGCATAGTTACCACGTTTCAGGCGGAGATTGTTGCAATCTTGGCTTGTGCGCAAGAAAACCTAAACCGAGGGACTCACAATAAGAACCTCACCATCTGCACCAACAGTCAAGCTGTGCTAGGTGCCTTTGGTTCGTACCAAAGCAACTCGGTGCTCCTCCGGGACTGCATAAAAGCCCTGGAGAGACTGTGTGAGCAAAACCGGGTTTGCATTCTGTGGATCCCTAAGCAGGTTGACATTCCAAGCATGTCCAATGCCAGCCTGCTAGCTGACAAAGGTTCCAAATCAGAGCTGATTGGACCCGAGCCAGCATGTGGCATTACCCCAAACACGGTTAAAACCGAAATAGGGCGATGCTTTGAAACAAAATTCAGCCAACACTGGAAAAACCTAGATGGTCTGCGGCAGAGCAAACTCTTCATAGATGGGCCCTCGAATAACAGATTACAGGCACTACTGGCACTGAACAAACAGCAGCTACGAAACGCAGTTGGACTTTTAACGGGACACTGCACCCTAAACAAACATCTGCACACCATGGGTCTTATAGGAGACGCCACCTGCAGATGCTGTGAAGAAGAGGAGGAAACTCCATTCCACCTAATCTCCGAATGTCCGGCGTTGGCCGAAATAAGAAGAGACATACTGGGTGACACAGTTCTGTAACCTTCTACTGTGAGGACCATGCCGCTGGGCAAACTACTATCCTTCTTGGATGTAGCTGGCCTAAGCACAATGGAGACTGTCTGGCAAGGGGTTGCCACGATGTTAAGTGTCTGGCAACTAACGACGTGATTTTTAATAATATTCTGAAGGTAATACCAAAAAATCACACTTTATTATTTGATGAAATTAGATCGGTATTTTACACATCTTTAGTACCGTTTATCTGCCAAAGCCACGGTAACCCAAACTTCATAATGATCCATCGTTCTTGTGTGGGAGCATGCGCTGACAAACAATATCTGATTAATTCACAATCTTTTCCAATTGCCACTCTTTAAATTACACGGAAAAAACGATTACGAAAATTTTTTTCAAAAATTTATCGATAAAATTTGAGCACTTGTGATATTACATTCGATAAAATTAAAATGACAATTTACAATGAAGGTAGATCTAAGATTGATCATAGAGCACATGTGATTCTTCCGGCAAGTAAAGACAATAACTTACATTGCATTGGAGCAATGAGTTCTATGAGAATTGTTTCTTTTGATCACCGAAGAGGTAAATACAAAGGTGCTGACTTTAAACAATGGTTGCGTCGCTTGATAGAAATTTGTAATACCGATGGTAATATACAACCAACGTTTATTATTGATAATGCACCTGTGCATTCCAATCTTGAGGATGTTCTTCAACCCCAATAAGATATTCAAATCGTGCGGCTCGCTCCATATTCATATTTATTAAATTCAATTGAGTTGTTATGGAGTTCATTTAAATCTACCGTAAAAATTAAATTACAAGAAAGGATGCATGAAGTGTTGAACTATAGGCGTGCTAATAATCAAATGTTGACACAGCATGAGTTTAGAATGCGTTTTTTGCAGCGCTCCAGCAAGCAGAAATTGTCGAAATTTAGTTTTAATTGCTGTTATAATTAGCCAAAGTTTTACTTTTAGATTTGTTTATTTATCTTATGTTAAATAAACTTTAAAATTGTTAAATAATGATAACTTTTGCTAAAAATAATCTAAAATCAGTTTTCATAAAGTTGGAAATAATTTTCATAATTGATAAATTGGTTTTCGACATTAGAAAATTGAATTTCATTTGTTTGAAATCTGTTTTAAAAAATTTGAAATCGTATTTCACAAGTGATAACTTTAATTTCGTTTGTGTGAAATTTGATTTCGTTTGTGTGAAATTTGATTCCGTTTGTGTGATATTTGTTTTTGCTAGTTTGAATTTAAATTTCATAAGTTTGAAATCATACTGTAAAAGGTATACAAATATTTTTTAGAATACTAGATTTTTCAAATTAAATTAAAATGCTAACTTGATTAAAATATAGTAACATACTCAATAACATAATCAATTTCTAACATACTCCCAACCAAAAAAACGTTGAATTCAAACTGAATTTATAAATTTAATTTGGATGGAGTTTTAACTTTTCTTCCACTCCTAGTAATAACTTCTTGTTCAATTGAAGTTACTTTATTATTTCTTACACCTTCGGTAACAGCATTATGGATAACTTCGTCTTGTAAAGAATCAGCTAAAACATTGTTCCTTTCTTCTGCATTCATTTCTAATACATATAATCTTTGTACAGGTCGTAAAACAAAACCCGATTCAGTTCTAAGACGTACCACTCTTATTTCGCTATCCTTACCAGGATAAACTTCAACAATTATTGCTAAAAGCCAATTCAATATATTAGTACCATTTTCAATTAGCACAATGTCTCCTTTTAATAAATTATGTTGTTTTATCTTTCTATTCCGAATAATCAATTGACCAAGATATTCTTTGCGGAACCTCTTTCTTAAATCTTCTCTTAATTTAATTCTATATTGGAATCTTTTTCTTAAATCTTGAGCTTCTACTTTGTCTAGATCTGAAACACCCGTGTCTTTTATATCTTGAATAAACATAGCAGGAGTTAATGGCACCAAATCTGCCTTGTCTTCTGAAACGTAGGTTAACGGTATAGAATTTACGGTTGATTCACAGTCACATAATACTGATGACAATTCTTCATATGTTAGACAAGCTCTTCCTAATACTAACAATTGCTTAATTATACAAATCAATCGCTCCCAAAATCCTCCCCACCAAGCAGCTGTAAGTGGATTAAACAGTTGTATTAATTTTTACAATTTCCTCCCAATTGATAGAACTATAAGCATTTATAAAACCTACAAAATTGGTTCCATTGTCACTGTAAACCAATGATGGACGACCTCTTTGAGCAATAAATCTTCGGAATGATTGAAGAAAACTGTCAGTAGACAAATCCGACTCTATCTCTAAGTGTATAGCTTTGTAAATAGCACATGTAAAAATGCAAACCCATACTTTTTCATTTCTTGCGCAAAATAGTGGACCAAATAAATCGATTCCAATGATTTCAAAAACTGCGGCATCTCTATCGCGATTTTTTGGTAACGCCACTGAAGACGAATCACATTTTTGTGCATTAAATCTGCGACAAACCATACACTTTAAAATTACGGATTTTACAGTCTTTCTTCCTCCAATTATCCAATATTTCTCTCGTAAAATGGATAGTAAACCTTGAACACCAACGTGACAGTTTTTCACATGAATATCAAAAATTAGACAGAAAACTACAGGATATTTTGATGGTAACAAAATCGGATAACAAAACTCTTTTGTATCTTCTTTTTCAATAATCTTTGTTTTTATTCTTATAATTCCGTTTTCATCTGTAATTATATAGTAGTAAAGATGAAATTTTATCTTCAATATCAATAAAACTTTCTTGTTGTATACATCTCATTAAAAAAACATTTCAGCGTCTTCTATTTCTTTAACTGACAATATATGTGTTCGTCAATTCGTTGAATTAGTACAATTAAAAACAAATCTTTTTATCCAAGCAAGAAAATTCACGATTTTTTGATATTTAGAAAAATATCGATACATCCAAGAATAATTTCTTTTATATTTTATTAGTAAATAAATAATAGATTTTCTTTTTTCTTCTATAACTAACTTTTCATTTATCTCATATTGCTGTTTAGGCAATTTAGAACTGTCGTTGTACAACCAAGAGGGCCCTTCCCACCATTTTGATTGTATCAAATATTTTGCTGAAGAACTTCTTGAAGGTAGATCAGCCGGATTCAAAGAACCAGCAACATGAAACCAAAACTGTTCATTAGATAACTTCCGAATTTCTTGTATCCGATTCCATACAAAAGGTTTCCACTTATCGTTTCTTTTAATCCATGAAAGTACCGTTGTAGAATCAGTCCGAAAATAAATAGAAATATTGTTTTTTTCTATAGCAGATAAAGTTGAAACTAACAGTCTAACACCAATTGTTGCAGCCATTAATTCAAGTCGTGGTATAGAAAGTGCTTTGACTGCGGCAACTCTTGATTTAGCTTGTACTAAACGAACAGATATCTTGTCATCAAATTGAGATCTAAGAAAAATTACTGAAGCATAAGCAACTTTACTAGCATCACAGAATACGTGAAGACTAAGTTGTTCAGAAGATTCTACAGAGTTGTTCATCAACCATCTTGGAATTTTTAGATTTAGAAGATAATTGATTTCATTTAACCATTTTAAAAATCTCATTTTTAATGTTTCAGTTACTTCTGTATTCCATTTAAGTTTAATTATCCAAGTTTCTTGCAATAGTAACTTTGGACATAAAACTACAGGTGAGGCAAAACCAATTGGATCATAAATTTTGTTAGCTGCTGATAAAATATCTCTTTTCGTAACTTGATTTAAATTTTTTACTTCAAAATCATTAAAACATAAACTTAATGTATCAGAATATCTATCCCAATTTAATCCAAGAACCTGCGATATTTTAGCATCTTGAATTGGGTCTTTAAATTCAGTATGTTGCCAATCTCGTAAATCAAATTTTGCGTTAGCCATTACCTCCTGTGATTCTTGAATAAACGTATTTAGTTCTTCTTCTGAATTAACACTGCTAACTCAATTGTCAACAGTAATACCACAAGACCTTTACAAATAGCCGGCTATTTTTTTTTTTTTCATTAATTTATCAAGAAAGCTTGCATTTTAATAATTTAAACGAGAACTTATCAAGCATTAATAATCTGATTAAAGCCCGAGAGCTTTAGCTCGAAGGCTTTAATCTTTGACTATTAATGTTTGACAAGTTCGAGTTAAATTATTTAAAAATGCAAGATTTGAGATACATTATAAAAAAATAGCCGATATTGTAAAGGTCGAGTGGTATTTAGAAAGTCTATTGAATGAAAATTTTAACAAAATTTTTTTAAAGAATATTTATTGACTGAAAAATAAGCATAATAATTGTATTAATTATGCGTATTAATTAGCGCTTCTTGGTTGACCAGTTCGTCGATTTCGTTCTCATTTGTTTCGCCAAATCTATCCATTTTCTCGTTTTCAATTGCTTTTGCAGTAAAATTATAACATGTAAAACTGTCAAAATTAAATTCGCGTCGCCTACTTCAAATTTAAAAATGTCACGTGATCGGATATTGCTACCGATTAAAATAGTCGTATGCAATTGCACACGAACTTGTTTTTTATCGGATATTTTTTTAGTTTATACGAAAACGACGTTGCCTGAAAATTTGACGAATCAAGCTGCCATGATAAAAACGCGAGTCCGCAGGACGAGCGTTTTTATCATGGCAGCTTGATGAGGCAAATTGCCAGAAGGAAACCTCGTTTGAGTAATAAAATCAAAAATATCCGATATCAAAAACAAGTTCAAGTGCAATTTAACAAGACAATTTTGCGAATGAACAAATCGAAATCAATCGACTCATTTTGTATTTTATGTTAATTAATAAAATTTGACAAGTATTGTCAGACTACTTTAATTTTTAAGTTTTATGTGCATGTAGTCACGGAGATAACGAGGTATCACATTACAATATCCACTAAATATCCACTAAAAATTTTGTTTCGTTTTATCCGCTCATACATCGACAAAAACCGAGAAAAACATTGACTCATATGTCATAGTATATACATGAGTAAAATTGTCGCTGATATTCCAGCTAACGCATACCTCATCTCCAGTAAACACACATGAAATAAATAATCAACAGTAATACCTTTACAATAGCCGGCTATTTTTTTTTTTTTTTTTTTTTTTTCATTAATTTATCAAGAAAGCTTGCATTTTAATAATTTAAACGAGAACTTATCAAGCATTAATAATCTGATTAAAGCCTGAGAGCTTTAGTTCGAGGGCTTTAATCTTTGATTATTAATGTTTGATAAGTTTGAATTAAATTATTTAAAAATGCAAGATTTGAGATAAATTATAAAAAAAAATAGCCGATATTGTAAAGGTCGAGTGGTATTTAGAAAGATTATTTATTGAATGAAAATTTTCATCGCTTCTCAAAATAAAATTATAACATGTAAAACTGTCAAAATTAAATTTGCGTCGCCTACTTCAAATTTAAAAATGTCACGTGATCGGATATTGCTACCGATTAAAATAGTCGCTGATATTCCAGCTAACGCATACCTCATCCCGCAGTAATCACACATGAAATAAATAATCAACCTAAAAACTTTTCTTCAATTTCAACATAATTTCTTTAGAACAATTATCTGTATGTTGATTTAATAAATAATAATTGATTACTGCTCCCAATAAAAACCGACAGCATGTAATACCAAATACCACACGACTATGTCTATAAAATACCAGATATCCATTTTTATTATACCATAAGAATCTTAAATAGTCTCGTCCATTCTTATGTAGACTTATTTGAAGAAATGCTTTTCTTATGTCTGATGTAACACCAATTTTTGACATTCTAAAACCAATCAAAATAATAGGTATAAGCGTTATCAAATTGATCTTTTTTTCTAAACGTTGGTTCAAAGATGGATAATTTTTTAATTTTGCTGACGCGTCAACTACTGGACGAAGATTTGTGGTCAAACTGCTAAGTTTAACTATATGACGATGCGGTAAATAATAGCTTTCTCATTCTATTTCATTAACAGGTACTAATTCAATTATTCCTTCTAATAACCACTCTTCAAATACATTATTATATTCTTCATAATATCCATCTCTTTCCAATTTTTTCATTAAAGAATCTAAACGATTTTTTGCCATATCAAAATTATTTGGTAAAATGGGGTCACCTGTAATCCACGGCATTCTAGTTTCATATCTACCATCTGAGCTTCGGTTTAAAGTATTTTCAAAATTTTCACAATCATATTTTCATGTTCTTTGCTAGACTCAGATTCATTTGGATCACAAATGCCCAATACGTCTAAACTCCATAAATCTGTTACGGTTGCTGACTTAATAAACATTGAAGTTACTAACATTGAAGAAGATTTTTGTACATTTTGAGTACTATTAACTTTGCCCATCACAATCCAACCTAAACTTGTTTTCATAGTTACTAATCCACACTTAAGGATATGTCGCGGGCCACACAAAAATTTTCCAGCTACATCTGCTCCAAAAAGTATTTCTATTGGACCTGGTTTATCATGTATTTCAACATTTAACAACTTAAGTTCATCCAACCATTACATGATACGACATTACTGCAAATTACTGACTGATCTAATAATTCTAAATTAAATTCATATTTTTCATGAACGCTTTCCAAATTAGCTTTATAACAAATATGAGTAACACAATTATACTCCAGACCACCAAAAATTGCGTGTACCATTTCTTCTTTTCGTATTTCATCTAACTCCATGTCTATAGCAGTGAATTTGTTTATATATGACCTTTGTGAGCCAGTATCAATAAGAGCTCGAACAAATCTTAACTTTTCAGTACCTTTAATTCGAACCATTAGGGTTTGTAATAAATACTTCATTGTAAGTAGTATTAGAAAGATTTTCTGTGGTTTTTTTCGCATTAACATCAGGAACCTTAGAACACATAATATTTGCATGATGGTCTTCACAAATAGGACATTTAATGTTAACTCTGCATTTTCTAGCAATGTGACCAAATCTTAACCATAAATGGCAACAACCTTTTTTAGAAAGCAAACTCTTCCTTTCTGTAAATGTTAACTTTTCAGCTTCTAAACATTCATCATTGCGGTGCTCATTTTTACAAAAAATACAACGTGGGGTTCTAGATCCTTTAGTATTTATCAGTCCAGCTGCAGTTGGGACAGAAAGATCATAAAATAGTTCTTTATTATTTGGTTTTTTAGTATCAAATCTAGAGGTTGCAAGTGTTATTCATTCTCTATTTCTTTTCGAAGAAAGCTCATCAATTTATCTAAACGTTTCTTTAAACTTTCATCAGTATCAAAATTTAAGCTTCTCTGCCAAACTCGAATAATTTCTTCAGACAAACAGGATTCAATTAATGGATACATCATTGCTCCATAAGTATCACTTGTAATTCCAAAAGTTTCTAGAGCACGTAACTGTGTTTCGATCTTGTCATAAAGGAAACTAAGATTTGCTTTTCCATTAATATTATTAAGAATTAACTTTAAAAGTTCTCTAACATATACTTCTACTAACAAATCTTCTCGTCCAAATCTTGATTTTAAACTATCGATTACTTTCGAATAGTTATCGGCAGTTGGAGGATAACTTTCAACGATTTGTCGTGCTCGCAATTTTGGAATCGTTGCTTGTATTAGGTATTGAAACATATCCTCGTTTTCCATATGTTGATCATCGTGAATTTGTTTAAATTGGCTCCAAAACGTTAACCAGTATCGAATATCTCCACTAAATTTTACAAATTCAATTTTCGGGCAATTCTTTTTGCATACATTATTGCATGAATGATGCTTTAATGTTTCTTGAGGCACCTTATCGGATACATTATCCTTATCACCAACTAAATTTAAGTGACTTTCAACAGTATTTTTCAATAATTGAAATTTGCTAAGAAATTCATCCGCCTTTTCAACTTCTTTATCAATATCAAGATCATCATCTTCAAAATCCAAAAGTGAATTCAAATATGCTTTATCTAGGTCAACCAAAACTTTTATTTTTTGTTGAAGAATCTCAAAATTACTTCGCACTACCAATATATCAATTTATGGAAGTTTCATTGCTTTTAACGTAGTTTCATAAATTCTAGTAAAAGATATTCTCTGCACATCAAGGGCTTTTATCAGCTTCTCCTTACTTTTATTACGCAAGTCCTGTTACGGTCGCCAAATATTGCAAATGCACAATTAATGGACATTATGAATAAAAAAATAATAACTTTATTCGACTGATAAAATTAAAATGAAAATCGCACCATACTAATTTACGACCAATAGAAACGTTGCATTTGAGTATATTACCATGGCAACAACAAAATTTTTCGGAAATTTTATCCTACTACACCAAGCAGTAGAAAATTTCAGCGGAAATTATTATGTCAAAACAAATGTCAAAATAAATAATTTAATTAGAACTAAAAAATTAAATAAACTAACAAAATTAATGATTAAAATTAAAAACACAATTGTTTTATTTGGTACCGTATCTTTTTGGTACCGTATTTGTAATATTTGGTACCGTATCTTCCACAGCTTTATCAATTGCATTCAATGACTGTTTTCCGAAGCGCGACATTTTTGACTTTGACAGATTTAGTATTTTGTTTTCAACAATCGTTGCTCATAGATACGCAATTCTATTGCAACTTGATTAAAAAATATCAAAAACTTTTTGAATTTTGATCAATTTTTGTAAGTGTATTGGTGCGATTTTCTTACCGAATCTGCACTCGAGCATGAATTCATATCCTGGAAATTTTTTATCGTGCATTCCAACAACGTAATCGATTAATACGTTGTTGAAATGCACTCAAAAAAAATTTCGGATAGAATTCATGCTCTTGTGAGATTACAAGTGACAATTTACATCTACAAATATTTTTTAGAATACTAGATTTTTCAAATTAAATTAAAATGCTAACTTGATTATAATATAGTAAATTAATTTCTAACAATCAGTAAGATAATTGGACCAGATTGCATTCCAGCATTTTTTATTAAAGATGGCTCTTATGTTCTAGCGAGACCGTTGTCAATCATATTTAATTTGATACTGCGCCAGTCTCAATTTCCAGAGAAATGGAAAATATCGCGTGTTAGTCCAATTTTAAAAAAAGGCAAAAGAGATGACATTAGTAATTACCGTCCAGTATCGATAATTTCAAATTTTGCAAAAGTGTTTGAGTTTCTGTTCCACAGAATAATATTTTACAATGTCAAAAACATGCTGACACGAAATAAACATGGTTTCAAGCCAGGACGTTCTACTATTACTAACTTAACCTGCAAAACTCAATTTATTAGTGAAACCTTAGATTCGGGTAGTCAAGTTGATGTAATTTACACTGACTTCTCTAGGGCCTTTGACTGTCTAATACAGTCACTTTTGCTCCATAAATTGGATTGCTTCGGATTGTATAAATCTTTGCTGAATCTGGTTAAATCTTATCTATGCAATAGACAGCAATACGTTCAATGTCATGGCAACAAGTCGAAATTATTCAAACAAACATCAGGTGTTCCACAGGGCTCTATTTTAGGTCCACTATTTTTTAACATTTTTATTAATGATATTGTGGCTAATATTAGCTCTAAGCATCTATTATACGCAGATGACCTGAAAATTTTCAGGTCTATCAAGTCCAATCATGATTGTTTTTTGCTGCAAGACGACCTAAGTAGAATTCAGTCTTGGTGTGAACAAAACAAGTTAAGTATGAACCTAACTAAATGTATTGTCATCTTATACTCTAGATCACGTAAACCTGTTCTTTTCGAGTGCATGCTTACAAATAACGTTCTGTTAATATCTACTGCTGTTAAAGACTTAGGAATCAACTTCGACACTAACTTAACTTTTGTGCCTCATATAAATATGTTATTGTACAGATCATTGGTTAGATCCGTTTTAGAATACGGTTCCTGCATTTGGTCCCCGATACTCAAAGTTCACATTGTCTCTCTTGAAGCGGTTCAGCGCCGATTCTTAAAATTTTTGTATTTTCGCTCCTCTGTCGTTTATCCAGATAGAGCTATTCGTAATTCCGAGCTTAGACAGCGTTTTGAGTTTGATAGTCTTGAAAGCCGTCGACAGTTATATCTAGTCATACTTCTCTACAAGACCGTCAACAATCTAGTCGACTGTCCTGAACTTATCGGCAGAATCACATTTCAGGTACCAAGGCTAGCTAGCAGATCTCACAATAGTTTCTATCAGGCTATTCCTAAATCAAATCTACTTAAAGCATCTCCAATATTTCAAATGTACCAAGCTTTTGCGCAAGTTCAAGGCGTCTGTGATATTTTTTATAGTTCTAAAGCTGAATTGAAAAAATCTATTTTAAACTTTTAACTTATTATTGTAATTGTCATTATGTGTTGTCCTATTATGTGTAGTTATTGTCAGATTACTTTGTTTTGTTATAATCATGATGTGACTGATCTGAATGTCTCACCTCACCCTACAACTGGAGTTCAATTTCTGTTGGGAGTTGTAATTACTAAATAAATATTGAATAATTTATTAAATCAATAAAAGTAATGTTTGTAAAATATATGTTTGTGTAAAGCATTATTCGCTTTTATTTTAAAAAAGACGTAAATTTATGTAAATTTTCTACCAAATAACAGAAATGTCTCTTGATTATAAAATAAAAGTACGCTATGTCGTGAGAATTGGGAAAACATAGTTGTTTCAATTTTTTTTTTTTTTTTATAAAAATAGTAATTAAACCATAGACACCATAGTATTTTATTACTGCACATATACTTTTAAAGTATAATTGCAAAATTGTAAAATTTGTAAAATTGTAAAATTAATCTATAATTGGATCAGGTTTTGGCGCTCTTTCATAACGAAAGAATTATGTAATGTATATGCTTTTAGTATACATTTGTTCATGTAAAATAGGTACTTTTTACTTAATATTCTAAAATTTAATTGTAAAATTATACAGGGTGGTCCGAATATCAGAGTGTAGCCAACTTTAAATAAATTCAAAAAAATATATAATTTAATTTATCATGAATAATTTAATTTTAATTTAAACATAAATAATAAATATGATTGCTTTTTTGGATTCTACATATTTTTCTGTATATACCTACCAAGTTTCATCAAAATCCGAGCAATTTTATATGTTCCAGGGGAGTACTCATGCACCTGAACGCCCTGTCAGTGTCATTCACCCCAATAAAAACCACACACTGGCGCCTGGCGCTAGCCACTGTAATTGAGCTTGCAAGTTACGTCATTCTAGTGTGGAATTTTATCACAAGTACTCCCCCGTGTGTGACCCCAAAACTGCAGTGCGCTTGCGCCGCCAACTACAGTGCAATACACATTAATAACGAGTCATATTTCTCAACGTGAAAGTGTAAGTAAAAGTGATTTTTAAAATGTGAACGTGAGTTTGAGGCTCTTATTAATCATTAATATGAAAGAAAACATCTACGAGGGAAACAGTATCCAGCAGATTATGGAAGCGTATGGTACGTGAAGCTTAAAATAAAGCCGGCCCGGATATATTTGAGGTTAGAATCAACAATATAAACTATTATTGCAGGAACTTGTACTTGCTTTACTTTAGCACGGTTTGTTTAACTATGCAAAGCATTTAACTAAATGTGAAGCAATTTTGTGGCATCATTTGCGTGCATAAAGAATTTGATGGGAAATTATATTGATATGACAGAGTATTCGATTATGCTTAAAAGTATGTGGAAAATGATATTTGTTGAGTTTTCAATCACCACATGTGTCGTCGCACTATGACTATCGTTGGTAGCCGAAATACTAAACGCGTGTCTTGTAACTCGGTTATAAACAAAAAGGATCTTTCCTCTTTGTACTTCACTCTTCGGTGATTATAACTACGTACCTACATACCTAGTTTTATTATTTAAGCTTTAAAGACGTTAGGCCAGCCTATATGCAAAATACATGAAATTACGTTTCACTCTTATTCTATTTCAGTCAAACGAACTTCAAAGTCTAATGGATTTATTTAACGAAACCATTGCTTTAATATACTTTACATAAAGATTCCTCATATCTGTCCATAGCATTTTGCAACACTCACAAAAACTTGATATAATTGATAGAAATTTTAGTTAGCTGAACATGCTAAGGACATTCTATAAAATTATTTTAAACAAATTTATTCAGTATCATTTTTCTCAGAATTAAATGATGTTGCGATTCGCATAAAAAATTAATAGGATTATCGTTATACTCGTAATTACGTGAATCAAAAAGTTTGAAAATTTGTCCAAAAAATCCATCCCTTTGCCTTAAAATTTTATCAATTTTTAAGGTAGTTAAAAATATGTTTTAAAATTTATAAAAAATTCAGGAAAAGAAGTAAAGCCGGGAAATTTTTGTCAGTTATTCAACTAGGGCTATTGCGTGCAAAATAAATTTAAAAAATATAAGGGGCCTCACATTATCTCACAAAAATTTTTCAAACAACAACAATTGTTTTGATAATTTTATAATTGCAAAAAAAATCATAACTCAATTTTAAAATCACTACGGCACAAACGGATAACAGATTTGTTATCTACGACCCCTAATTGGTTAGGAAATAAATGATTACGTGAATCAAAAAGTTTGAAAATTTGGCCAAAAAATTCATCACTTTGCCTTAAAATTTTATCGATTTTTAAGGTAGTTTTGAAAAACTACGTTTGAAAATTTATAAAAAATTCAGGAAAAGAAGTAAAGCCGGGAAATTTTTGTCAGTTATTCAACTAGGGCTATTGCATGCAAAATAACATATTGCGTGGCTTAGTGAAGGAAGACTCCATGAGACTCCATAGAAACTCCATTAAGACTCCATGGGACTCCATGAGATTCCATGAAGACTTTTTGAGACTCCACGCGGACTCCATGGGACTCCTTAAGACTCCACATAACATATGTACACTGACTTCACATGGTGGTTAAAACCCCTCGTCGTTATATTAATGGAAAAAAAATCCCAAATTAAATTAACGACCATTAACATCAATATTTAGGTGCTTCTAGTTGAAACGAAATGCACTGTTTAGATAGCGTGCCTCACACAAAAGGTTTGCAGTGTTTTGATTATTTTTCAACAATACACGATTCTAAGCAAATGGATTTAATTTTAATCTCTGTGTACTTCTAATTTTTGGATCTGATTGATTGGTTAGTTTAGCTAAAAAATGAGTGGTTCATTTTTTGCATGTTTTTGGCTCTAATTTTTTTTGAAATTATCGTGCTTACGGGACGAGGAAAAATTTTGATCGGTGTAGCACACTTAGCTTTTTTTATTTCAAACATTTAAAACTGCATTCTATTATACTACGAAAATCTATCCATCCATCTCCATTTATGAAAATATTTCATTAACATGTTCGGGAAATAATTTGTAATATGTTCTGTATTGAATGCAGTTATTTATTTCGAATGTTTCTAGAGTGAATATTGGAGTAATGTAGTTTTGTAAAGAAACAATAGACAGGTATTTAATAAGTATTCCATTATTCCAAAGTTTAGGAACTTGGAATAGCTGCACTCAATCTTTGTGTGGTTGGAATTAATACAGATGGAAACTTTTCGAAACCAATTTAAGTTTCTTTAATCGGATCTTGTATATTTATTTATGTATAGGCTTTATCTTGAAACTTTTACAAAAGTTTTTACCAAAACATAATTAAACCATTGTTTTGTTTAAAATTTATAAAATGCTTTGAAATATAAAACGCAAATTTACAAATGGGATTTTTTAGGCGAAAAGAGAATACCTAGTAATACTATTATTGCATATTGCATGACTCGTGGTAACTTTCTCATCCTATACGCTTATCCTTTAGGAAACTTCATATCGTGACGGTCATTATTGTTAACACCAGTTTATCCTTTTTGAAATATTAATAGTTTAGACGGGAAGTATTTCGGACTATAAAAACAAAACTTACTATCAACTTGATATTTTCCCAGTGGTTTCGTTTGTCAACTTTATGAGCTTTAGTTCAGAAACTTTTACAATTTATATGTCTTAATTATTATTATATTTTACATGATTGTGAATAATTTCTCTACCAGGGTTTATTCATTTTCTAGACTAACCAGTAAAATTTTCTTCAATTTAAATATATTCTTTGGTTATGCCAAATAGATCTACAAGGTCATTTCTAAGTAAGTTTAAAGTTTAAGCTTCAGCTTTCTTTTATTGGTCACTGCTACTTTTGGTCGGATCAAATGCAAGCCAAAAACGGAATGTGTTGGCTTTATAATTAAGCGAAAACATTTTGCAATATTCTTTATACTGTGCTAATAGCATTCATCCGGAAGTCAAGGCTTCAGTACACGGATGTTGCGTTGGTCATTTCCCACATCTTGAAAGCAAATCTCGATATTCTGTAGTATTAGAAGTACAAGTACTAGTTATGTGTTCATTAAATCCTGAAGTATCTAATGGTGATGTATTCATATTGAATTTATGTGCATAAGTCCATTGTTATCAGTGGAATTGAAACTGACTAAAAGCATAGTATGCAAATGATCTGTACAACCAAGGTCTTCAATTAATTGGCGTAGACGTCTTAGTGAATAAGCTACGTTAAAGCTTTACATAACTAGAATAACTTAACCGAAATGGACAATAGAAACGTTTGTAATTGATTGCAATGCGCCCTGTTCTAAATTAGCTATGTTGTTCTTAACTCTCCACATAAATCATCTAAACTGTGAATTGACACTATGTCAATGACTTTGTATACAATTCCTTTATTACCCTACTAACTTCGATTCCGGTTTCTAACTTATTTTTATAATCAATCTGTAACAGTGCGAAAATGCTAAAAGGTGCAATTTTGGAAAAGATTTTATTCCTCAGGAGTTGAGGAATTGGGATCATACTTATTAGAGACGTCATATGAGTTGAACTGCAAGATGGATACTCAGCTCTATAATATACCGAGATCTGTTTTTAACTTAACTTATTATTCTATATATTATATGGTGAAGCATGCCAACTAACCCGGTGTATGAAAGGACCCTTCACGAAAAAAGCTTAGTACAGCAGAGCGCGGTCTCCAATGTATGTTAAACAGATAGTCTAAAACCTCACACACGCTTACAGAATACAATACAGCGTATCCAAAACAACACTCGGCATAATAATTTTTTATTCATATTTACATATTTAACTAGATTACAAGGAAACACCTCTGCCTCCATCCGATTATTTCATTTAATTTGTTAACACGTCTAATCTGAAAGTTTTGTTCTCATAATGTATATAATACAAAGCTTATCTTGAGGTAGAGACTCCTACCTCAAGCGCAATCAACTGAGCATGCGCTATTTAAATTGACGCATGTGCTTTTCACACGTTGAGAGGCATTTGTATTGCTATTTATAAAGTACAGATTATAGAAGGTACTAGTCTGCTTCCAATATACGAGTTTGTTACACTTGAAGTATTTATTTAAATGGCCGCTCAGATTTGCTGCTTTGAATGCTCATCAAATGGTTTTATTGACTTTGACAGTCGCAAGTTTGATAGTAAACAAAATTTCAAAGACATTAAGAGTTGGAATTGCAATCTGCAAACATGACATCCAATTTTTAAAGCATATTAAAACATCTGAACACAAGTACAGTTAGAAGCAGAAACAGTATTGGACAATAATATTTTTAAAAAAATGTTGATGGTCACAGGCGTACGGGGCAAATATTTTGGCGCATTTGGGCTGTATACAAAATGTCTCCAAAGGGAGACTAATGGTATTGTCACCCTACATAATATTTGTAGAATGTGTTTGAATGAGCCACTTGAAAAGTTTTTACTGTACACACCTACACACAGGTATATGTAGATCCAATACTGTATAAGTTGCATATTTTTTATGCATTACTTGAAAATATTGTTTGCAATATCTTACAGTTTGTTTTACTGTGTGGTGTGTGTTTCTTTAGAGTAGGTAAAGTTTTTATGTGCGTCTAACGACTTAGAACGTATGCAGCAGCATTTGGACAAGGTCTGTATTTATATATTATAGTAGTATGGAGTATGCCCAATACCAGATGTTACATTTGTGTGTTTTATATCCTTTAGCCTCGATAATAAGGTTTTATGTCCTGAAACTGAGTTATTGTATAATCGTAATGCTACAGCCTAAAAACCCAGAGCTAATGCAAACATATACCTGGTTTTATGTTATTTTTGGTCAACTTTTCGGTACCTACCAGGAAGTGTCACTTTTAAGAATTGAACTTTAGCAAAACATTAATCGTCCAAATGTATAAAAAGTGGTAGTTTTGTAGTTATGTTAGTTGGCTATGAAAGATATCTCGTAAATCTAATAGACTGTAGGGCAGACTCGTTTGTCAAATATGAAAGGATTGGAAAGGCGCTTCTACTACCCTTCCAAAGTACAAAAGCAATATGATTTTAGAGCAGCTTGGAAAAGCATCTCTTATAATTAATATATAAACTCTAGATTGCCAAGCTTGCGTAGAATTTACATGAGCCAAATGTAACCAAGATTAATTATATAATTAAGATGTAGCAGAATGTACTTTTCCTCATACTTGCATGCCGAATGAAGTAACTCGATTACATGAATGAGAGAAATAAAAGAATAGCTACCAGCAATAAAAAAAATGATTTCACAAGTTTTGCTTTATAAAGTTTAATGGTTCTACTTTCATAATTATAAATTGCAAATCTTTGCTTAGCAGCTGGTTTAGGTCTTAGGTAGTACAACTTTAATGGTCTCAAGGCTTGGTCGTCTAGAGAAATGAAAAATTAACTCTTAACTGAAGGCATAAACCACAAAAATTTTGTATTTATTATTAATCATAAGAAAGTAAGTAAAATATTAAAAGTGCATGAACTAGTATTACAAATTTAGCTGTTTTCTGTGCGTTTAGAATACTTTAACAAGAATAACAGCAAATTCCAATTTAACGGCCAATTTATTATACTGCAGGATTTAATATTTATATATATCTACTAATTACCTAAATTTTTTACAACAGAAATTAAAAGTTGCGTCATTGTTACAAAGCAACACCATCAGGAATATCCCAAGGCCTAATTTTTACAATATCCACGCCATCATTATCTTTTTCAATTCCCAGAGGCATTGCTTTTTCATCAGC
Source organism: Cryptophagus acutangulus (assembly GCA_963556235.1). NCBI lineage: Eukaryota > Metazoa > Arthropoda > Insecta > Coleoptera > Cryptophagidae > Cryptophagus > Cryptophagus acutangulus. Next base: position 527,608 of record CAUVYR010000279.1, on the reverse strand, counting down.
TTCTACTCAAAGCCTACCTACATATACTTTCATCCCTTTTAAGTCAAAGCCATCTTTTGAACATTATGCTGAAATGAAATTAACAACAAATAAAGTGGATCGTTAGCACTGTATGTGACACCGGCTAAAAGAATTAATAATAGGTGGTTTACCGTGATGCTGAATAGTGCAAAACGCGCAAAAACTTGAGTTAATATTATACTATTGAAGATAATTAATTGAGATTTATATATTTAGTGGTGTATAAACTGTTCTCTCTCTAGCATGATAACAAGGCGCTTCCTGATTTCCCCTGAGACCGAATACCGACACTCCTTGTTGTAAAGGAGCGCACGTCGTGGCCAACACGGTATCAGAACTCCTTCTTTAACCATTCCCTCCGGTACATTCGCTGCTAACACACGTTCAATCGGGAACTATGCTTAACCAACATTATACTACTATTTTTTTCCTTCCTTCCTCGATTATATTCAGTATGTACAATGGCGGCCAAAAAAAACGCAACACCTAATATTTCCCTTTGTAAATACAACTTTTTAGCATACTTGATATTAGTCACATATTTATTGTCAGTGTCAAAATAATTTTATAATAAATTATCACAAAAGACTTAAATCCTTCAAATAAATGCCTCAATTAAACACATTTCAAAAATCCAGAGCCAATGCTGAATTAGAAAACGGTTTGTTATTGCGAGAAGTAGCTGCAGGATTTTTTTTTTTTTTTTTTTAAATATCAATTTGTTTTTATTTTTTTATTTTTTTCAATTTTAATAAAAAGTCATTTTACAACACTAAAACTTTTAAAATTACGCCTACTATTCGTTTAAAGGTGTTGCGTTTTTTTTTTGGCCGCCACTGTACATGTTTTTCTGCGGTATATACTTGTTGATGTTTGACATGTGGAAGTCATTTTTATTGAGATTCTATCAACAAATCAGACATTATTTTGCTTGATTTGTTTGCTAATTTTTCTTGCGGTAACTTGTTCGCATAGTAGGTTTTCGATTCTTTTGGGATATGTGTTTGATTGCTTGTTGCAACAACAAAGCAAATAGTTTAGTTCCATTGTGTATACTACTAGTGTACTGCCAGAGGTGTTTGTTTAACATGGAAAAAATGCAATTTCCTATTGTCGTGATTTAAAACTATATTGCAGTGATGTGACATAGGAGAAACTGCAAATAAAATTTTCATTAGTAATATAACAAGAGAGTGAAAATAAATTAAAAATAATTTGACAGATTTGCGAAAACTTGTTGCCTGGCAATAGACACGAGAGCCCGAAGGGCTCGAGTGGCTATTGCCGTATGACAACAAGTTTGAGCAATTATCTGTCAAATTATTTTCTAATTTATTGAACTCTTGAGTTGTATTCGGAAGATTATTTTTTGAGATTTACGATACGATTGATGACAATCACACGATAAAAATGTCAAAAACAAATGATCAAAAACAATGTACAGAAATTATTCTCACTTGTAATCTCACAAGAGCATGAATTCTATCCGGAAATTTTTTTGAGTGCATTTCAACAACGTATTAATCGGCCCGAGTGGAACACGAGGGCCCGATTACGTTGTTGGAATGCACGATAAAAAAGTTCCAGAATATGAATTCATGCTCGAGTGCAGATTCGGTAAGAAAATCGCACTAATACACTTACAAAAATTGATCAAAATTCAAAAAAGTTTTTGTTATTTTTTAATCAAGTTGCAATAGAATTGCGTATCAATGCACCGATTGTTGAAAACAAAATACTGAATCTGTTAAAGTAAAAAATGTCGCGGTTTGGAAAACAGTCATTGGATACAATAGATAAAGCTGTGGAAGATACGGTACCAAACAATACTAAACGAAGCAAATCTTCAGTCTGGAGTCAGTTTAATTTTTTTAGTTTACTTATTTTTTTTTGTATCTAGTTCTAATTAAATTATAATTTACAAAAATATTTATTTTGACATTTGTTTTGACATAAAAATTTCCGCTGAAATTTTCTACTGCTTGGTGTAGTAAGATAAAATTTCCAATAAATTTTGTTGTTACCATGGTAATTTATTCAAATGCAACGTTTCTATTGGTCGTAAATTAGTACGGTGCGATTTTCGCGAAAATAATGTAGACACATCATTCCCACTATAATAATGATATGATTGGATAGAATTAATCACATGATCAAAAACACTGCGATTTGATTGGTTAATAGAAACGTCAAAAAATAATCATAATAACATAATTGTGCAGAAGCGTGATAGTTATTGTAAAATAATTTAAAATTACATTTTTAGATAGAAAAAAAATACATATTTCCCCTTTATAAAATCATAAAAAGTGGTTAACATACAGACAAGTTTTGAAAAATACCGCCGCAAACCGAAAAAAATGTTTAAAATTCTGGATTGATTTAAAATTTTATTAACCAAAAATGACTACAATCTATATGTACATGTAGATTGTATATGTACATATAGATTGTAGTCATTTTGGCGCTGCTGCTGCTGGTATCTGTGCTATGAGTTTATAATAATTTCCTTCGCTGTTTACCATCATGTCTTGTTGATATTTCCAAGATATCCAAAGCGGTACGAACTAATTAATTAGTTTAGATTATAGCTAATGTAGAATCGACTTGATTATCTAGTACAGAGAATATATTTCTCCTATCTAGAGTTAACAAACTTTATCGACTATGATTTTTCAATCATGCCATGACGATGACGATGATAATATTCCATTACTAGCTTTTTTAATTAAAATCAGTTGAGAATTTAACTGTTTTTATCATTTTGTAACATGGAAAATGAGGTGATTTCCCACGTTGACAAAGGGTTGGGTAGAGGGGATTAGTTAAGTTAAGTACCCGCGGCTCAATTGGTGAGTGGTGTGGGTCAAACTTTGATAAAGGCGCCACCCGCTTTACGACCCTACCTTAGCTTAACCTTGCCCTCGTAACTGAAAAACAGGAAAGCGATACATCAAGTGTTACAATGGTTCTTTATTAATTTCCGTACGTCCCTAAACTAAAACGATCGACCCGTTCTAAGGTCCAACTAATTGAGCAAAATCTACCGCAAGGTATAGTGCACTGTACCGCCGCCAATACGTATTCTATAATATATTTATATTAGTAATCTACCCGATAACTGTTACTCGAAGATAACAACCAAGTCTTTATTACTTTAACTATTTAAAGTCTTTATTTATTTAACCCAAGTCTTTATTACTTTAACTCATTTACATGAGTTAAAGTAATAACAGAGACAACCTAGAGACGATCAAGTGCATAAAAAAATCATAGTTGACATGTTTTTGGGAAAGTGGAGGTAGATGGCGCTAGCAGTACTATTTTGAAATTCATATGCTTCTAGATTTCTAAATTTATATATTCAATTTAAATTTGTCATTTGCATTTTCACGTTTGTGTCAAATTTATCTCTTTTGGAATTCAAAGCGCTGTTTCTTCTACCCGTTGAATATTGTTCGTGTTATTGGTTAATTTGTTGATTTGATTATTGTTCTTTCTGTTATTGTTCCGGTTTTTAGTTTCGTTAATAGTAAATATTTCATGTTTTTTTGTGTTGTGCAGTAGCGTAATACTAAATTTGCGCACAGCAGTGCGCAAAACCGAAATTGGTAAGTATTCCATAGTCATTAGTGCATATATTCATGTAAATTTAAATTTTTTTCACTAAAGATATTTAAGTAGTAGCTTATTAGTATTATTATTTATAGTTGCTGTTATTTTTCCTGTTCCTGTTCTTGTTTCCTGTTCTTGTTTCTGTTCCTGTTCTTTCAATTTGTTATTTTAAATATGCCTCAGACAATGTGTCTTGTTTGTGGTTTCAGTAAATATGAAGTGGAAAAAATGCACAATTTTCCAGTAGATATGGAAAAGTAAGTAAATAGAGATTAGTAATAGATAAATTATTAAAATTTTTACATTAATAACACATTTTTTCTAGATCAAAAATTTGGCAAGAAAGTATGAAAATTAAATATGTGCCCGGGGTATCACTGTGCAATTATTTAATTTGCAGTCGTCATTTTACTGCAGACAGTTACTTAAACCTTGTAACAAGGAGATTACGTGCAAATGCTGTACCCACATTGTACTCGTGTCAAACGCAATTAGAATTTTCACAAGAAATAGAACATGAGGCTAATGTAAGCCTTAGCAGCGGTTCAGGACATTTAGGACCTAGTATGTGCTTGTTTATCATTATTTACTTGGGATGAAAATAATTTAGTCATATTTTAGAAGCAGCACCAATTGATCCAATCTCGGATCCAATATTAATAACGTCTATTGACACCCATCCTTTCCGGAAAATGTTTTCCGTGTTTCCGGAAAATGTTTTCCGAAAAAATATAAAAGTATTTGGTGATGGTAGTAGCTCAAACAAATTGCGTTTGATGAAAACACTGGAATTAAAAGAAGCACACATACGGAAATTAAAGCTTTTGTGCAAGAAACAAGTACATAATATAAATGATTTGAACAATTTTCAAGATAGTTCTGTTGCAAAACAGTTATTTGAGGGCATGTCCAGTACCACAGCAAATTTTCTAATATCTCAACTACGCTGTGCGCGACGAAAGCCCCATGGCCGAAGATGGACCGTTCAAGAAAAAGTTGTTGCACTATCAATATTTAAAAAAAGTCCTAGGTGCTATAACTTTTTACGAAAAATTGTGGCTCTTTCAAGCAAAAATACTCTTTTAACAACGCTGCAAAAGGTGCCATTTCATTCTGGCATTAATGAGCATATATTTAGACATATTGCAGAGTCAATAACTAAAGAGGAAGATAAATTTTGTGCACTGTTGTTTGATGAGATGGACATAAAAGAACACTTTCAATATGATGCCAATTCTGATTCTATCAGCGGGTTTGAACATCTAGATGGCAACATCAGATCTAAAAAAATGGCAGATAAAGCTCTGGTTTTTATGCTTCAGGGTTTAGTGCTCAATTGGAAGCAACCAGTTGCGTACTATTTTTCAAAAAAAAACTTTTACCTCGAATAATTTGCAAGCATGTATAAAAAAAGTGTACCGAGCTTGCAAAGAATTAGCCGGAGTAGAAGTAGTAACTACAATATGCGACATGGGATCCACAAATGTAAAATGTTTAAAAGACATGGGTTCTAGTGTGGAGCACCCATATTTTGTTATTGATGGGAACCGTGTTTTTACAATGTACGATCCACCACATCTTTTAAAATGCACAGTATCATTATTTAGAAAGCATAACATAAAGCTACCAGTAGAAGTTGCTGGAAAACAACATATCATGGAGGCCCGTTTTGGCGATATTGTAAAAGCGCACAAAATTGATGAAACTACACCCTTAGTATTTAGAACCATGCACAAAATTAAACCAGTTTATTTAGATCCAAAAATGCAATTTGCAATGAAAGTAAATATTGCTGCGCAACTGATGAGCCGATCTGTAGCAGCATTTTTATATACATTGCTAAGTCGAGGTAAGTCAATTAGCCATATCCCATAGAATCATTTTCAATAATTTTATAATTTGGCAGGTGAGTTAGAACAGCGTTCCTTGGCCACAGCTACTTTTGTATCGGAAGTGGATAAACTGTTTGATAGTTTTAATGGCAGCAGAAACTCACCAATCGATGAAAAGGAACTCAAATGTTGCGTGAAAGAAGATTCGGGTCATCTTTCTTATTGGAAAAATGCATTCCAAATGGTTAAACGATGGCAATATCAAAGATTTACAAAAAAGGTACCTTAAAACTTGGCAAAGATCTCGCGCACTCAATCAAGATTCTTTAGAAAACTTATTTGGTGCTATTCGCGGCGGCTGTGGAAGAGGAGATAACCCAACAGCCCTTCAGTTTGCAGCTAGCTTAAAAACACAAATTTTAAATGGATTAACTAAACAAAAAATAGTTGGCAGCAACTGTGAAGAAGACGAACATGAATTGTTATCAAATTTGACCAAATTTTTAGCCGTGGATGATGCACAAGTGACATCAACATCAAGTTCTTTACCTGCAACCACGTTATCACAGGCAATGTTAAGCAAAGATGTATCTGATGACATAGTCAAAGCAGTTGAAGAAGGATCTACATCTACTTTATCTGTAGCTTACGTTAGTGGGTTTATTGTCAGAAAACTTCTTCAACATCTGGATTGTTTCAGATGTCGTCTTTACTTGTTATCAAGTTCAAAAACGCCTGTTAATTTGTTTATATCTTTTAAAGAGTGGTCTGATACCGAACGTCTAAAGTATCCTTCAGAACTATTAGTAGTGAAAGTAGGTCAAGCCATTACTGTATTGGAAAATACTTTAAATATCTCTTGCAATGAACCAAAAATTTCAATTCTTCTTTCCGAGGCAATACTACAAAACGTTAATTTTACATCCATGTAAAATTAACGTTTGAAAATTGGAACTCCGTGGTGGTGCAAAAGAAAAAATGAGAAAAATAAAAATGCAAGGGCATGTAAAAAAAATTGACGACATTCCAACATAATTAACAAACATTGTTTAAATAAAGATATATATATATGTATATATATATATATATATATATATATATATAAAAACTGTCAGAATTGGCTTCATAAAGAACACAAAATGGCATCTATCAATAAAAAAACTCACAGTTTAGAAGAGCAAATATTCAAGAAACCTTTTAACAAGGCTCCTTTACGCAATTCTAAAGCATACGCCAATTTGAAAAAAGGCACAAACATTCGAAAACCGTACTACCGACCGATTGAACGGGAATTCCATTAGTATATAACGGGACGCGATAGATTTAATCACTTATTCAATGAGAACAATCAATTTAATAAATTAGCTAATGCTATGCAAATGGGGATTAACTCATTGAAAAAGGAATATGAGGCTAAAATCCAAAAGACAGAACAGCGGCTTAAGTGTATTGAGGAATATTTTGGTGGATGACAGGATAAAGAAAAGACCAAGTATACTTCGATTGAGAATGAATTTAAGAAACTGGACGAGATAAGTGATTTTGAAAGAATGAACCGTAACTTGGTAGTGAAAAATCTTCAATTATTTTACTAAACCAAAACGCAATCCACCACCGATATCGTTCAATTTAAATATTTTGTATAATGTTTTTATATATATAT
>CAUVYR010000279.1:472000-520277 GCA_963556235.1 Cryptophagus acutangulus | reverse complement strand
GTATATAACGGGACGCGATAGATTTAATCACTTATTCAATGAGAACAATCAATTTAATAAATTAGCTAATGCTATGCAAATGGGGATTAACTCATTGAAAAAGGAATATGAGGCTAAAATCTAAAAGACAGAACAGCGGCTTAAGTGTATTGAGGAATATTTTGGTGGAGGACAGGATAAAGAAAAGACCAAGTATACTTCGATTGAGAATGAATTTAAGAAACTGGACGAGATAAGTGATTTTGAAAGAATGAACCGTAATTTGGTAGTAAAAAATCTTTAATTATTTTACTAAACCAAAACGCAATCCACCACCGATATCGTTCAATTTAAATATTTTGTATAATGTTTTTATATATGTTACGCCGAATTTATGAAAAATAAGCATTCTGCTTGCCGATTTCATGCATTGAGCAAGTTTTTGTTGAATACACGAAATAGGCAACGAGAAATTGCCTATTACATGAAACAGGCAATGCTTTTAAGATTTGAGGGTTAGGATTGTTTTTAGTTTTTTTGACTTGTTGGCTGTGTTGTGTTTGCTGTGTTACGTATGCATTTAATTAACAGTTAGTTAATCAAAAATCAAAAATGGAATTATCAACTAAACATAGTCAATTGTGGACTGAGGAATATGAAAATAAACCTAACCTAACCTAACCTAACCTTTTTTTTTTTTTATGGAGGAATGCGTTAAGCACCGGCCCCCCGCATTTCCGCGGGGGAGTGTGGGACTCCTTCTTGCTCGAACAAGAAGTATACCCACTAAACCTCCATCACTGCGAAGCTATATACCATTTACTACGGGACCGCCTTTCGGCATTACATCGTAGTAAATGGCTATCGGAATCATACGAAAGTGGCTGACCTCACGGCTAAGCCACTCGTATCACGGAACCCTTCCTTCCCTCCTTCCTTCTAAATCGAAACGCGCCTCGACAACCGGATCCTTCCGGCGAAGAATGCCCAAAAACAACGAATCGACGGCCTTCCACTCCTCGGGCCCGCGCAGCATCACCTCAATCAGGTTCCCCGGATGGAGCTCTACGCCCACTGCTCTCGTAGCTCGATCCCTTTCATCCTCCCACTCCTCGCAATAGAAGAGGGTGTGCTCGGCGGTGTCCGGGACGTTGCATGAGTAGCAGCGATCGGACGCAGTCTTACCAATCCGTCGCAGGTAGCTGTTGAACTGGCCATGTCCAGTAAGGAACTGGGTGGCGCAGTACGACAACTCGCCGTGCAACCTATCCCTCCATAACCTGATCTCCGGTATCAGCTGCCTGGTTCATGCGCCCTTCGGAGTATCATTCCATCGCCGCTGCCAGACATCCATCGTCCTCTCCCGATTCTCCCCGCGCTCAGCAGTTGTGGCCCTCCAATCCAGTTTTCGCAGGCTGGCTAGCAGGTCCATAGGAAGGACTCCTGCCACCACCTGCATCGCCTCGGTAGAGACAGTCCTATTGGCACGAGAGATACCAATAAGAGTGCCTCTCTGCGATCTGTTGAGCATGTTCCGGACCTTTTGGAGCCTGACCGCATCTGCCCATACGGGGGCCCCATACAACAGCACCGACTGGTGCACAGATGCCAGTAGCCTCCTCGCCGCGTCGCCGGCCCCACCAATCCTGGGCATGAGACAACGAAGTCCACGGACTGTTGCCTCAGCCTTACGGCAAGCCTCCTCCACGTGCTTCACCCAACTCCCCGCGCTGTCGATCCAGATTCCTAGGTGTTTCAGGTGCGGCTCTAGCTGCACCGTCTCACCCAAGGAATCTATTTCTCTAGCGCCGATCGCCTTACGCCTCCCAATGAGAAGCGCCGCCTTCGCCTTCTCGGCTGCGATCTCCAGCCCCTTCTCATTCATCCACCGGTTGACTAGCCTAATCGAATTCTCCGCCTTGGCCTTCGTCTCTGGGAGGTCCCTGCCTATTGCGGCGATGACAAGATCGTCAGCGTAAGCTATAGAACTGCAGTCCCGAGGGAGCTGCAGCCTTAGCACACCGTCATACGCCACATTCCACAGCAGGGGTCCCAACACTGATCCTTGCGGTACTCCCGCCGACATCGTCCTGCTCGTCCCTTCGACGACCAGCTCCCGGTCCTCCAGATAACTCATCATGAACCTGATGAGGTACTGGTCCACCTCCCTCCTCTGCAGCTCTGCCACCACTTCTGTCCACTTTGCCGTGTTAAAGGCATTGCGGACATCTATGGCGACAACGATGCAGAGCTCTCTGCTCCTCCACGATCCCTCCTTCGCCGACCGAACAATCCTTACGACTTCTTGGACGGCATCCAGCGTAGAGCGTTCAGCTCTGAATCCGAACTGGTGCTCGTCCAAGTCATTTCCGGACCGTTCCAGGGCAAGCCTCCCATGAATTATCCTCTCGTATACCTTCCCTAGCGTGTCCAGTAGACAGATGGGCCTTGCCCCTCCCTCTTCCTCCGGGTTCTTCCCGGCCTTGGGGATCAAGACTACTCGCGCCTTCTTCCACCGATTCGGGAATGTGCCTGACTGGATTAGTCTGCTATACAGTCCAGCCAGGTCCTCGGCGTAGTCCACCACGAGCAGCTTGATCGCTTCGGCGGGGTTACCATCAGGGCCGGGGGCCTTCTTATTGCCCAGCCTGCTAACCGCCCTCTCCACTTCCTCGATAGTTACGTTCCCTTCGTCTCCCCATTCAACCGCCGGTTTGTCCCACAACGCGGCGGGGTGGGTCGGGAACAACTGGTCTGCAATTGCAATCTTTTGCATTCTGGATAGGATGGGAGCGGATAGCTTTCCCATCCTCTTGCAAACCAGCTGATATGCCGATCCCCACACGTCTTCCTCCACACTATCGATCAGGCTTCGATATGATGCCTTCTTGGCCCGCGTGATCGCAGATCTGACAGCCCCTCTTGCTTCCCTGAGATGGTCCAGGGTCACAAGGTGAGCTGCCAGATTCTGCTCACTGCCTACTCGCCTGGCCCTATGTCTTGCTCGCTGCTCCATCCTTCGGCACCGGTTTCTGGTGGACAGAGCCTCCCCGACACTGTCGCACCACCAGTATACAGGCTTGCGCCTTCGCCCACGATGCGATGGAGCTGCCACCTCGCACGACTCTTGCAGGGCGCGGGTCAACGTGTCGACTGTGAAGTCGCCCACGCTGAATAACCGCTCCCCCAGCGCCGCCCGCATCTTCCCTCTCTGTCCTTCCGTCTGGATCCGCCACCCCCTCTGCTGCTGCTCGTCCAGCCTGCTTCCCTCTTCAGCAGTGATGAGGAACTCAATGGCATTGTGGTCGCTGAGTGTCTCCTCCCTCGAGACCTCCCAGTTTTCCACGCCACCGCCCCTTCCACCACGCATGAAGAAGGTCACGTCCACAATGCTCGTCTGCCCATTTCTCTCAAACGTCGGTGTTGAGCCGAGGTTGGCCACCTCCAGGTCTAGGCTATCTGCCCAGTCCCTGAGGATGTCTCCCCTCCGGTCCTCAACATCCGACCCCCACGCGTGACTCTTCAAGTTAAAGTCCCCCCCAACTACGATCATGCTCCCCGGTGGCTCCATAGCAATGCGCGCGTGCAGTTCGTCCAGCTCCCTCTCGAACGTCGCCCTGTCGTCATTCGGGGAGAGATACACCGAGTAAAGCGATGTACCCCCCACCCTAATGTTGACAAATGCAGCCCCGCTGCACTTGTCATCGCACCGCGCGTTCGCCACCCAGATCGCAGCCGACCTCGCCTCGTTCGTCACCCATCCCGCGCTTTTTGAGACGATCTCCTTGTTTGGCTCGCTGACGAGTGCGGCACAAACGCCCTTCCTCCTGCATCTTTCAAACAACAGGTCGTGTGCCCTCCGGCACCTATTCATGTTTAGCTGGACCACCAGCTGACCTGTGTTATTTGTGGCTTGCATAAAAATAAATTAATTAATAAATTAAACGGACAACAAGTAGTGTAAAATGAATAAATAGTGTAAATTACGCGGACAACAGATAATATAAAACGGTATAAATATATATAAAACACGATATAAAACTAACAAACAGGCAATAAAGATAAAAACAGAGAATAAATATCACGGACTAACAATCAAAAATATCACAGACTATAAAATCACTGGGCCTCTACCGGGACTGGCGTTTTGCCACCCTCGGCATTACCCCTGCTCAACGCCGCTTTCATGAACGCCTTCATGCGGCCGCATCTGCCCGTCCAGGCTCGATGCGGCTGGTTGCAGAGGGGGCAGTGAGGCTCCTCTGAGCACTTATCTGCCTTGTGCCCCTCCTTGCCACACTTCAGGCAGCTTGCCGAACGATCGGTGCCGCTGCATCGACTGGCAAAGTGCCCAGGCTCCCAACACCTGTGACACTTCTCCACGTTCACCCGAGCCCTCACGCTGACCGCGGACAACCCCACAATAATCCCCGCATGTTCGAGGATTTTGGCGGCGGTTTCGGCTGAAGCCACAATATTCGCCGCCAGTTTCCCCCTAAGGCCAGTGCGTAGATCCTTGATCTCGAAGGAGTCCTCCCTCACACTGGCCTGTTCGCTGATTGCCCGCTTAATCTCATCCTCCGTAAGGGCGGCCTCGATGTTCGACATCATCAAGGTGGATCTTCGGTCGCCCTTTAGGACCTCCACCTTGCTGCCGACGTCGCTCTCGGCGATGAGCCTAGCCATCCCCTTGGCCTCCCCCTCGCTCAAGCTAATCAGGAGGTGCCCATCTCGTGTTTGCCGCACCTCCCCAACTTTTGCCCCTTCGAGGTCCCTTCCGTTAAGCGCCTTTCTGACGCTTGCTAGAAGGGACGGGTACTCTTCGGGGCTGCTCCCTCTGACAATGAGCGCCTCGGTCTCCTTCCTTGGATGGGGTCATCTACTGGGCTGTCGGGCCAGAGTAGGGCGGGCCTGGGTTGCCCGGCCGGACTGCGCCTCTTGCCGGGGTGGCACGCCGATCTTCACCTTGATCCCCCTTTGTGCCACGAAAACGCATTCCGCCATCTTGCGGTAGGTTGCCGTTTGCCGCGGCCATCTCCGCCAGTTTGAGCAGCGCCAGAAATAAGGGTTCATTACCTTCTGGCTGCTCGCACCGTACCACCATAATTTTCCTTGTCCTCGTCCTGTCCCCTACCTTCGTAGTGGACTCCAGGACGCCTCCCTCGGCCCCGAGACACATGATGTCCGGGAAACGATTTTTCACGATCCCGAGTAACCCCTCCTCCATCGCCTCTTTGCCCGCGGCGACAACTATTCCCACGACCTCCTCCTCGTGCGCAACAATCGGGTTGATTGCTGCCACCACCGTCCCCGTATAGGCCTCGGTGGGCCAGTCCCTGTGCCCCGCGTGTGAGTACAACTCGAAGGAAGTCGCGTTCTTCTTCTCGACGGCGGTTATTTTCGGTCGAGGGACCTTGTCGCCGTCGATGGCCAGGCTCATCCCCCGCAGTTCAGCTGCCTCTATCATGGCCACCAGTTCGGACAGGGTGGCCAATGAAGGCTCTCCCTTCGCCCTCTCCAGGATACGGGCCCATTCCCTTTTAAAGGGGTCGTCCTTCGGGAGTGCTGTTGGTGGGGGCAAGCTGCAGCTAATGATCTGCGCGTAGCTGACCCCAGCTACGGCTTGGCCACCTTCCGCACTCTTGGCCTTGGCCTGGTCCTCCCGCTCGTCCTTGAGCGCCTGCAACTCCGCCCTTGCTAGGTCGCGCTCACGTTTAAGCGTTTTCCCAGCAATGGCGTCGTCGGTCTTTTGCCGCTGGTAAGCCCCCTGGTCCTTCCTCAGCTCTTCCTGTTGTTTGGCCAGGGCTGCCTTCAGGTCCTCCACCACCTTGAGCTTCTTCCTCTCGGTCTCAAGCTCACTCTTCTGCCTCCGCACCTCCTCCAGTTCCGCACATAGTCCTTCCTTGATCCGGTCGACCTTGGCATATTCCGGGTCCAGCAGTTTCCTGCTGGATTTGGACGTCGACTGCCTCTTTGTCCTGTCGACCTTTTCAAGATCGACGCCCCTGAGCGACGCGATCTTGTCCACCGCCATCTGCAGGTCCTGGACTTTGACCACCGTGCCGCCCTTGCCATTCCCCCTCCGCTTTTTCGCCTGCTGCTCCTCCTGCAGCTCCGGCGAAGAGCCAGACGAAATGTCAATCGACATGTTCATGCTCGACTTACTAACCGGGGACCTAACCGGTATCCTCCGGTTCTCAGTATGCTTCTGCAGCATCTCGCGCTCTTCCGGGGTTAAGCCCTGGGAAGTCGCTCCTCTCGTCTCCAATGCACCAGTAGCATTATCTAATGCAGCGGCCTGGTTTGGCACCGCTGCATTTGGGCAGTTGCTGGATGACGGTCGGTCGGAGCCTGCTCGCTCACTACCAATCCCGACCGGTACTAGGGTATCCCTCCCTTGCACCGTAAACATTTTCTCATTAATGGAGTCCATGTTTGGTTTATACAGTTTCCCTCCGTTTGAGTTTTATACCTTCCTCCAGGTGTGTGAGACAGCCGCCCCACAGGGGTCAGACGCTGCCACCAAGCCGCTCGATACGAGACAGACGCTTGGTGGATTTTTCTGTTTTCTTTCACTGCTCCCTTTCGACCTTACCGGCAAGGGTGACCCCGCCAGGAGCTATGCTCCCACCGGCATTGCTCTTAAGTTCATCGCAGCTACTTGACAAACACACCTCTGACGTGACCTTTAACAAGGCCCGACAGATCGAACCACCCAGAAAAAACTCCACGATGCGCAAAAAAAAAAAAAAAAAAAATGAAGTTAAAGTTGACTGATTTTACTAAGTGACTAAGTGAGTTTACTAAGTGACTAAGTGAGTTTACTAATGAGAAGAAAAAAAAAAAAAAAAGTTGCGCATGCGCAGAGCCGGTTTTGCGCCACCCCGCGCAGACATGGCGTCAAGGCGCCCCGAAACAAAAACTTCGACAAAGTCGCGAAAGTCGACGGGGACATAGGATGTGGACTGGGCTACATAGTAAAACAAATATAGCAGCTCCGGTGGATCCAGGGCTCCATCCTACAGCGAAAACTATTTTCCTAAACAGGAAAATATCCTAAACAGGAAAATGCAATCAAACCGAAAAGCCGAAAATCTCGAGCAAAATTTCAAACAAAATCTCGAACGAAACTCTAAGTATTGATGCCGTCATCAGGCATCATGACCGAAATCGTGGGGTACGTCATCCCTGCACGTCACCTCCACTTGGGTTGATTTTCGAACGAAAATCAACAATCGAAATACCAATTTGGCCGCGTTCTTGACATTCCTGTCAAGTCACGCCTTCTTCCCGCAGATGAAACCTAATTACAATTAGCGCCCCAAATGCCCCAAAATACTCACTCAGTACTTTCGCAAACAATTCCTCCAGGTAGCTCACAAGAGCAGTTTCCCGGGAAAGCGTCACTTTCCCGAGCACCGAACAAACACAACAAAACAGCCAACATAAGCGCTGGGGGCTCCCGAATCAAACGCGAACGACCTGCTCGACTCTGTCCAGTGGATTTTCCGGTGGTGATGCACAACATGTGGCACCATTTCCCGGAAAAGCGAACCAGAACAGAGTTTCCGCGAAGACGAACGCAAACACCGAAAATAAACACAACAAACAAAGCCAGCATAAGCGCTGGGGGCTGCGAAAACTGACGAAAAAAGCACGAAAACTGGCTCCATCCAACACATTTCCAGGTAGTGAAGCCAACATGAGGCCCCATTTCCCGGGAAAGCGTGGATAGGCCGGAATTGCCGCGTTGACGAACACAAACAACCGACACAAACACCAAAAATAGCCAGCATACGCGCTGGCAGCTCTCGAAAAAAACGGAAAAATGGGCACTAATTAATCATTAATTAGTGCCATTCACATGGAAAACCGTGTGGCAAGCCACTTGCCTCATTAACGAGGAGATTCGGTGGTTTTTGCACCGATGGTGTGCAACCTAACCTAACCTAACCTAACCTTTTTTTTTTGATGGTGGAATGCGTTACGCACCTGCCCCCTACATATCTGCAGGGGAGTGTGGGACTCCTCCTCAACATCAGTTGAGGCAATACCCACTAAACCACCATCACTCGAAGCACTACCAGCTACGTCGGAACCACCTTTCGGTATAACGTCGACATAGGGGGCAGCTGGTTATTTACCAGTTGTTCGCCTTCCTAGGCAGTGCCATTCAATCTCCGTCCTTCCTTCCTTCCTTCCTTCCTTCACCCTTCCGACTTAGCTGCCAGTTCAGCGAATGCGCGCTGAACTGGCAGCTAACCTAAGCAACCGTAGCAGCAGCCGCGTCCGCGACTGGCGGTGGCTCGGCGTCGCCGCCGCCTTCGCGGCTCGATGTCATCGGTGTCGCCGCTTCCCTTGCCCGACTGGCTCCGCCTACAGGGGCCTTCCCTTTGGCGCCCTTCTCCAGAAGTCTGGCTCTGTCCAGGTAGGCAACCATCCTGCCGCACCTACCGGTCCAAGCCCTGTGCGGCTGCTTACAGAGCGGGCAGTGCGGCTCTTCCGCGCACTCGCTCACCCTGTGCCCTTCTTTTCCGCACTTGAGGCAACACCTCGTGCGGTCCGTACCGCTGCATTTCACGGCAAAGTGCCCAGGCTCCCAGCACCTGTGGCATTTCTCCACTAGGATCTTGGGCCTGACATTGATTGCAGTCAGCCCGACTACAATCCCCTCCTCATGGGCCTCAATGGCTGCCGCTGTCTCGGCAGTGGTCAGGATCGTGGTCGACTGCTTCCCCCTGAAACCCATGAACAACCCCCGGACCTCCAAGGAGTTGGGGTCCACCCCGACTTGCTCCGCAATGGCGGCCCTGACCTCCTCCGCAGTAATGCCGGCCTCCACGTTCGAGACCATCAGAGTGGACTGCCGCTGGTCCTTACGCAGCACCTCCACCTTCGTGCCCACGCCTTTCCCCGAGATTAGGGTGGCCACGTCCCTTACGCTCTAGGCACCTCCTAAAAATCATTTTCTTCTTTATCTAATATAGCCGAATTTTCCCCGCAAACCCACCAACAACAACATGTCCTCGGCGAGCTATGGTACAAGGGATGGTGTTTCAGGTACATGATAGGAATGACATGAGAGGCCGTACAACTGCTAATGTTCCGATTACGCGGTAGTTACCGAAATAATTAGTAATTCAACTTAATACAAATATATGGCCCCTTTTCACACCTGTCGCCGGCTCGAGCACTGACATATACACTGACACCGACGATTTACCTGTTTCTATATGTCCTTTAATTTATATAATATGTATGTTTTCTTTTCACTATTTGATATCTACTTATCGAGCTCTGGTAAAAAAAGTCATACCTTTGGAGGCAGACGATCTGGTAGAGCACTGACTCGTATACAGCAGTGTGTTGCGTCAATTGTATTATCCCAGCCTCCGGTCTGTGTGCCAAATGCACCTTGAAGGCAGACGGTCTGCTGGGGCACTGGACAGTTAACCCCAGTGTGTCGTTGTTCTCTTCATGTATTGTTGTGATTATCTACCCGCCGATCTGTGGTAAAAACATTAGTACCCTTGAAGGCAGACGGTCTGGTAGAGCACTTACGTATACCAAGTGTGAAACGATTCGATTTATTTAAATGTGTCTATTCTATCTTATCTCTTTCTTCCGACTTAATGTGTCAGTGGTTGAGTTGTGTAGTGGTTTGTAAAAGTGCCATATTTAAATTATAGGAAAACGTGTATGTGTTATGTTGACACTTCGTCTCGGATAAGCAGGAGTAGTTGTACGGATGTCTGTTTGTCAAAATTAGAACTATGTTGATCTAAATCATGCTCACCATACGACATTCATGCGGTCGCTGTAATACCTAAGTTTCTGTATGTTTGTCGGAAGTCTGTTGTGTAATACTTAAGTTTCTGTATGTCTGTATACCTACACGTCAAATTCCCACTCAGACGATTACTGCTTCTAGTTTTAGATTCCTGATTAGTGTCTGTATATTCTATTTTGTCCGTTCATGTACTTCATTTTATGTATGTCATTGTATTAATTATTTCTTTGTAAACTAATAGCTATTTTGTCGTGATCCTTATAACTCTATAGGTTGTTGACAGTAACAGGCCATTTTTCTACTCATCACACTATCCCATTATTGTAGCTGTACATGTAATAACGCTTTTAATGTGTGTATTGTTGGTATCTCAATATATGTATTAAATCAAACCAGGGTGTTTTCATTCTCTCCTAACTGCGCAGAACTTTGTTGGCTCCGGAGAAAACTAGTCTACGATCCATTCTCTTACGAGGAATGACATGGCCTGGGTCAGAAAGGTTACATTTCAAAACTTATATGACGAAATAGATCTCAAATATTATGGCAAATGCTTTCGCCCATTTTGCAGCCTCGGCTATCGCCTCGGCAGCAATGCTGGGCTCAACACGAAAAGACTGCTTTTTATGCCTTGTAATATAATATACTATTCTATTACTACAAATTGTTCCTACTAAATGGGTCTTTCTGTTCAGTAAAGTTTTTGCCAAAACTAAGTTCGTAAGCCAGTTATCCGTGAACAGTGTTCTTCCTTCATCTAATAATGATTCCATGAGTTCTAAAACTACAGAGTCACCAACTAGCGTTTCTTTTCGGGCAGTTTGGCCACTATAAATTTTTACTCGGTGTGTATATCCACCAGTAATGCCTAATTTGAATAATTTTATACAAAAATTATGTCGTTTTTCCTTCATATATTGACGGAACGCTAGTCTTCCACGAAATGGAATCATGGTTTCGTCGATACAAATATTTTCGCCAGGAACAATGCATGCTTGAAAACTAGAATTGAGTAAGTTTACTAAATTTAGGATTTTGTGAAGCCTGTTTTTTTTTAGGCACTTTTTATTATTTGAAAACTGGAGCATTTGCGATAATATTTGAAATCTATCTCGTGACATCAGTTTCGACAATACATTATTGTTCGCCTCCAGTAATCTTTTATACTTGGCTTTTTATCTAAACCCATCCAAATAATTATTCCAAAAAATCTCCATATTTCAGTTGCAGTGGTATCTCGCCATTTATTTAGACGTGATCCTTTCCGCATATTGTCATCGCAAATTTCTTGTAAAATTGATTGTTCGGCATAACTATTTGTTTCGGAAACTATTAGGGCT
Organism: Cryptophagus acutangulus; assembly: GCA_963556235.1. NCBI lineage: Eukaryota > Metazoa > Arthropoda > Insecta > Coleoptera > Cryptophagidae > Cryptophagus > Cryptophagus acutangulus. Next base: position 509,168 of record CAUVYR010000279.1, on the reverse strand, counting down.
ATAATTTCATCATTCACAAATTTTTTATAAAAGTCAAACTCATTTTTGTCTTGCAACGAAATTCGAATATCATTAGAAATTCCTGAGTTTACAAAAAAATTAATTTTTTTTGATTTCTTACTACATGTCCCCATAAAAAACCAACAAAAAAAAAGTTTTGAATTACTACTCATATCATCAAACTCTTGTTCAGAGTCTTGAAACTCTGCAGAATCAAAATCAGATAAAACTAGAACATTATTTCTTTTTTTATTTCGAATATTTACATTTTCTTTTTTCCTATTTCCTGAAGTATTACTACTATCATCTGAATCATCAAAAGCTTGTTTGAAATTCGCAACAGATCTTATATTTTGACGTACAATTCAGAGTGGTAAATCAGAATCAGTATCGGAATCTGATAAAATTGAAATTTTTCTTCTTGTCTGACTTTGAATACGAACATTTCCTCTGACTTTATTCTTCGAATTAATACTGATCTCAATTAGATTATCAAACTTTTTCTTAACTCAAACTCTCCTTAAGATTTTAGAATATTTTCTATTTTTCTTGTTTTCAAACGTACAATTGAACATGATGAATGTGTATTGGAATCTGATGAAATTAGAATTCTTCTTTTTTTTTGGTTTTCAAAATCAACATTCTCTTTATCATTTTCTTCATCAGTATCAGATAAATCGAGCATCGTAAGCTTTTACTTTACAAAGCTTTAAAATTGCAATATATTATCAGGTTTGCAAATTGACACTGACGTTTTATTATTTTAATTAAAGTGACCAGTTTCAAATTATTTGCAGGGATGGAAAAAAAAATGAATCAAAAAAATTAAATAAATCTAGACAACTACAAAAAAGTAATAGCAAAATAGTTATTTATACAAGTAGCAAAATGTAAGTTATTTTTTCACGAGTCGTAAATTTGTCCAACGAGGCGTCAGCCGAGTTGGACAATACGACAAGTGAAAAAATAACTAATTTTGCTCGTGTTGTATACACTATTTTTTGCAATTTTTAATTAAAATAAAAAAATATTAAAGATTAGTTAATAATCAGATGACAATTGGTTGCTTGATTCAAGCTTAATTTGTTATTAATTAGATCAAGCATTGATAAAACATCTGAAATCGCCCTTAGGAACCAAAAATCAAACAGCTTCCTTCACATAATTCAAATCGAATAGAAGTGTTTGCTAACTCAAATTTAATTACTGTCATTCTATCCCCGCCCCCAACTCCGCCTCATCCTCCGCCTCCGCCTTAGGTTCCGCTTTAGGTTCCACCTCCGCCTTAGGTTCCGCTTTAGGTTCGGCCTCCGCTTTAGGTTTCGCCAAAGATTTCGCCTCCGCCTTAGGTTCGGCTCCACCTTAGGTTCCACCATTACCAGCACCTTAGGTTTCCAATTGGTGTTTTAAGAGCCATTTTGTCGAGGGTAATGAAGTTTGTGAGACCACTCGATTGGTTCCTTATGGGAATCATCATTGTGGTTCTTGACCAATGAGGTGTGTTCTATGGGAACCATTATTCTTGCGAATAAGGATAGGTACGGGTAAAAAATAAATCAACTGAATATGTTGACATACAAATTTAATATATAATGTGGACTTAAACTCAAATTACATTTACATTTAAATTACATTTTTGCACGTTCGTGTAATTTGACATGCTTACCGATTTTATAATAATCATAGTAGGTTACTTTTACAAAATACCGTGCGGTAAGTTTGCTTACCGCACGGTAAAGGATGCGGTAAGTAAACGCAATTCAATTTTTTGTTTTTTTTTTAATCGATTCAATTAATTGCGTTCTTTAGATTTTTCAGGAATAATTGCCGAACATCCTATGTTCCACGCACTTTCAACATCCGAATCATCACTGTCTCCTATTTCTGATCAGTTAATTAAGAAACTAATTGGAAATTATTAATTCACTTATTAAATGACAGTAGTAACCAAACCCTATGCTACTTGATAAAAAATAATTTATTACATTTGTAATTTATTAATCAAATAGTAATTTTCTTATGTCCTCGATCGTGCAAAAAACCTAATAAGCATTGCGGTCAGTAAGTGCCCTACCGGTATCGGGCGTATTGGAGATCTCGACTACGTCTCGATCTCCAAACAGACCCTCTACCGGTAGTATGCACTTACTGACCTAAATACTTAAATAACTATTACATTTGTTATATAATAAAAATTAATGAATGAATTAATGAATTATGAAAAATACATTTCGGCTTAGAGTTAGGTAATTTAAAATTTGGAACATCAGTAAAATCTTCAAAATTAACAACATTTTTATTTTTAAATATTTGTTATATATAAGAAAATCATACTTTTGATTACCTTTTACAATTAAGGTATCAGCATTTTTTGTAGTAAAATGTAACAGTTCTGATATCTTGTTGTAATCGATGTAACCGTCACTCCAACGGATTCCGTGGTAGTTTTTCTCCAACCAAATTGCTTGTTTTCTTTCATCGTCATTTAGCAGATTAAATTTTATAGGTGGTTTGAATAGAAAATGTGCCACAGAATTTCCATTAAAAACACTTACTTCTTTTGGAATAAAATTACATTTTTTATTATTAAATTTAACAAAGCCTTGCATATCAACATAAACTACTTTCATGGTGTCTTTTGAAATATTAGTATAAATTTAAAAATTACTCCAATATATATAAAAATAATATAAAAATCATATAGATAATTGTAATAAAATCACTAAAATTAAAAATAATAAGTGAAAAAAAACTAAAACTAAAAATATTAAGTAAAAAAAAAACTAAAAATAATAAGTAAAAAACTAAAATTTAAAATAATAAGTAAAAACTATGATGATAAAAAACTTAAATATTACGCTTTTAATCTTTTGTAACCATATGGATACGAATCGTAATTATCAGTACATTGTCTCTTCAAATACACGGGTTTTATAATTTTTAATTGTGATGTTATAGTTGCCACTCGAAATGATTTGACGCGAACAATTTTCTTTGGAATGGTTAGTTCAATTTGATTTTTCACACATTTCTCACCGTTGATTCTACGTTGTTTTTCGGAAACCACTAAATGAGAGAAGGTGTTCAAGTTAATTGTTGATTGATTTCCGGAGTTTAGAGATATCTGTAAAAACAAAGAGAAAAAAAATGTTACTTATTAGTAATAAACTAGAAATAAATAATAAAAAATTACCCCTTTAATTTTTAGAATAGTATTTAAAATTTTAATTCCATCTGTAACTTCGAATGCATATGATTTTGGACCACATGAATAAAATTTAGAAATGTATGCATTATGATTCTAATTTATTCGTCATCATACCAAGAAAATTACCAGTTTCAGGTAACCAATCACCAGATTTGTGTGTAAATATTATTGAATCAGTATCATAGTATAGTATTCTTTTAGATAAAGGTTTTAAGTATTTATAGAGATGAAGTCGTTCCAAACATGTTGTATATGCAGCGATGGGTACATTGACGCACTTATGAGGTCGTTTCACTAATTGATGAATAGGTAACCATAACCTTTTCTTCACAGATTAACAATGTAGAATGAATTTTCATACCAGGATTATGTAAATAATTTAATAATTGTTCATACGTATTGCAGAATTCAACTTGCGTGAAAATATCCCTCATTCCAAATTTTCACCAAAATTCAGTTAATTGTAATTTTGATACGGCACGTAGTCCTGGATTATATCCTATTTTTTGGGTATCCAGCATAACACCTTTCTTCACATAATATTCATTTAAATATTTTTGTTTCTCATGAATATCTTCCGTGTTAGACGGCCATCCAGATGTTTCTTGTTTCATTTTAAGAAATTTGTTTACATATTCAGTAAATAGTCCACCAGATTTTGTCTCATAATTGTATTGCTCAATGTCGTATTGCCAAAATTCGAAAGTTTTTAGTAATTTATATCCTTCTTTTAGAGAAACGATTATTTCATCTATTACCCATGTACCAGTCAACATTCGCTCTTCATCTTTATGATTACATGCGTTTATATTATGTGTAGCACATGTATAACATAATGTAAATATTAATTTTCCGGTTATTCTTAATGGTAACACTGGGATTCTTAAATTACGTGGCGGCAAAACAGAACATTTTATAATACCATTCAATTTATCATTTAATGTGGGACAATTTTCGCCTATGTAAATTTTTGGATGACCTATAAGATATTTACCGTACTTATTTATGTATGGATATAATGAACATACATCGTAATAAAATATTTTTTCATCATTTTCGCAAATATATAGTGATTTAATAGTTTCTACGCGACCTCCATAAAATGCATCTCGCGGGTTTAATGGTTCAACCGGTAAATTTTGCGTATTAACAAATTTTTTTAGATCAGCATTATCTAGTAACATTTCATTAAATTTACATTCCCACATTTCTTCAAGTTGATATCCCGCTTTTCTATACATCTCGATTTTATTTATGGTGTTTTCGTACCGAATTTCAAACGTATCATTATATTTTAATATTTAAACATCTCGATTATTTGGAAAGCAAGATTTGCAACCATGAAAAAAACAACCTTGAAATTCAAAAATTGTTTTATTAGTTTCACAATACCCATCTACTTTACGGCCAAGAATTCGCCTTTCTTTACCATTTTCGGTAGAAATTATTCGTGTATTTCTTGTATGTTCAATAAATTTGAGCCACAATAATGACTTAAACAAAAATTTATCACTTTTTCTATATCCACCATGTGGCATTATACCAATAGTATTTTGTATAAGATAATTTTGTCTAAATACGTACATGCAACTGCTTGCAATTGTAATGCATTTACGAAACACATCTACATTATTTTCATTTAAAAAAAGTTTTCTAAATTTTATACATGTGGATTTTAAAATGGTAACATCGTTTATACAATACTTAATTAACTCGTTTTTAAAATTAAAAGTGTAATTTGATTGATGTAAATTTTCATACCAAATATTGAAAGTTTTTTTTTCATTTATTGACATTGATTCACAACCATAAAATTTCTTATCTGGTAAAGTTCCATTATATTCTAAATTTTCCATTTTGACCATCGTATGATTTAAAACTATGTGCAAACACAATTACTTCTTTAAAAATTTGTCTTGGTAATTTATACAAATAGTCCATAAAATATTTTACAGGGTGATTTTGATAAAATATATGTTGACGTATACCACACATATTACATATATTTGTAACATCTTCAAAACACTTATAACAACATTGTTGTGCTACACATAGAATTGGTACATGTTCAAATAAAGTGTTTTTTGTTTCATTTTTTATAGACAATTCCTGCGTACATTCTAAATCAAAGAAAACATATAGTGTGTTATCTGAAAAAGAATGTCTGTTGATTTTAATTTTTTGCATGTAGCACAAATGATTTGCTTTTTACAAATTTTACAAAAAATAAAATTGCATTTATGTCTATATTCACTATCTACTCTATAGACTTTTCTACATTCTTTACAATATTTGATACCCTCACAAATAGTTGTACCATTTGAAAAATAGTTTTGGGTTATGTGTATACTGTAACATTCATCACCATAAAAAATTCGGTTACATAAATTACAAAAGACAATTTTATCGGAAGAATTGTGTTCTTTATAACATTTTGTACAAGCTATTAAACAACGATGACGACCGTGTTGATTATAACTTATGTTACAACTTCTACAATAATAACCAGTATTAGTAAAACCTGTAATTTTTGTAATTAAATTGTAATGATTAATTTCCTTCGAGTAAACAATATCGACAATATCCGAGTAAACAATATTGACCTTTAAATAATATTACTTTTGATGTAATCCCTGAAAATACAGTTATTATAAATTGGTCTTTCAATTTTGAACCACTACAATACATCGTTTTTTTAAGCAATATTCGGTAAATGGTAAACAAATATTTTTTAACTTACCACGTCCTATAGGTGTTTTAGTATAACAAAAATTTACTAGTAATGGTGAAGAATTGGGTCCCACAATAAATTCGTTGTTACTTTGAACAATCTTCGTTAAAGCATTAAATATAACATCGGATGTCAAATTTATGGCATTTCTATAAGACATTCCTACAGGTCTATCAGGTGAACTAACAGAAGAAATTTCCAAACATACTTGGTCGTGGTCTTCTACGCCGTATCGATTTTTCAAATATTGTAGAAGCTTGTCAAATGTTGATTGAATCCGTTCGTTTAATGTTTGTGAAGATAAGTCGGGATGTAGGGATACCGAAACTTGTGTCCACCCCGAGTGAAAACGTCTACTTATATTTTCCGAAACCCTTAGTACTTTAAAATTACGATTCTCCATATTTATTTTAGTTGTTGATACTAAACGCTAGATCAACAGAATTCCCGACATCCGCAATTATAGTTACAAAAGTTGAATCAAAAAGATCCAACTGCTCATCGGATATTTCTTCAGAGACACGTTTTGGCAGATACACTGATTTGTAGCCCTCTTCCAAATCAGCAATCACGGTTCGCCCATATCTTGTTGTGATGGACCTTAGTTTATCAATTTTATATTTCTTCCCATTATCGAGGGACTTTATTGATACCGTTTCACGAATTTTTAATGAACTGTTTATTTTATTAAATAATTTTTGGGACATTGTTACTGTAGTATGTACGGCGTTAACACTAGTTACGTATAGAAAATCCTTGCCTATTTATACATAGTTTAATAAAAATGTAAGATACTTTTACATTGTAATTTATTTTAAGTGAATCATAACTAGCTAAAAAAGCTTCGCCTACTCATACGTCTATTGTTATTGTTTCCCACATATATATTCTGTAAAAATCTATTCCTTACATACAATAACATTTAATGCATAAAACCACTTTCAAATAAAAAAGCTTCACCTACTCATACGTCTATTGTTATTGTTTCCCACATATATATTCTGTAAAAATCTATTCCTTACATACAATAACATTTAATGCATAAAACCACTTTCAAATAAAAAAGCTTCGCCTACTCATACGTCTATTGTAAGTAATAAACGTGTTAGTACTTGCAGAATATAATTGTCCACGCTTAACCTTGATCGTGCCAAGGTTAAGGTGCAGGCGAGATGCTAGAAGTGGCAACGTAAGTCCACCATATTGCACGGAAACAGAACCTTTAGAAACTCTAAATTATAGTAAAAATATCTGAATGTACCTTATATATAGGAATATTTGATTTTATTTTTGGTAAAACAGTAAAACACTGCTTTTAAAATCCAATACATATGTCATTGAACATGACGTGCATTGTGTTGTGATTTTACATCAACCTATTGCGGTTATATTCGTGTGATTGTTAATGTAATTAACTCGTAATTAATTAGGATTGTATTGTTAAAAAAAGTTTATCTTGTGTTCTATGATAAAAAATGTACATCAAGACGAATAAATATTGGACTCTTTGGTATGAGTATGAACTTGACAATGTGTAATCAAATAATAAATAATATAATAACAAATCGATTTCTATTGTATTTATATTTGGTATTTATTTTACTTTGTATTTATATTTTGTATATTGTATATTTTGTTGATGTTATTAAAAAAAAAAACCATAAAAAAAACTATGTTTTTGTTATATTTTATTGTTAAACTCCCAAACTAACAACTAAATGTATACAGATTATGATGGAATGATGGTCGACCGCGTTGCCATCTATTAACATGTAGTTTTCACTTTTTTACTTAGATGTAGATGTTTTGTGGTCTCCACGCTTCCGGTAGGGTTTATATCGCATGTTGTCTCTCAGGACTCTCTGGAGGGCCCTTCGCTCCTTCACTATATTGTTCCAACTCGGATCCAGGTCCAATGACCAATCCTCATCGCAGTGGACTTCTTTTGGCGGATTTGGTGGTTGGTTGTCGCTCAGCTGGATCCAGTGGAGCTGAGCCATTAATTTGTCCATGTCTTGATTTGGATCCGGTTTGGATTCCGGGCGGTTTGCACACTTCCTTCTGTGAGCTGCCATACGGTATGGTAACACTTTATGATTGGGATTATATTCACATTCGATTAGTTCGTCCATGGCTCAGTTGGAACTTAATTTGAGTCTATCTTGTCTGTCTTTATATACAATGTTAATATTTTTTGTTTTGGTTTTCCGTGTGTAATTATTCGTCGTCTTTCTATTGTATGCATATTAAATCTTAAATTACAATTTAACATTGCACAAATAACAATACATCTTTGCAGGTGGTGGTCCGTCAGGGGCGTCGCCTTCTTGTGAAAAGTAATGCTGTAGACATGGTAATTTTTTTTTTGCGTTATTTTTGTAGGATACAGAAAGATGTTCCCACACGTCTAGTAATTCTGTTGATCTTGCACACTCAAGTAAATATTGTAACGGAAAGTATTTTAAATCGTTAATATTTATTTTATATAATGGAACACCATGAACACTATGAAGTAAAATTACTTCACCAATTTTGTCTTGTAGATGTGACATATTCTTTGTGGACTAACTTAAATTGTAGATTCAGCGTATAGTTATACTGTAGTCATATTTTTTTCAACAAGTAAATTTCTATTTGAGTTAAAATAAAGCCTGTCAATAAACACGTTTTTGTAAAATTGCGCACCAATATAGTCTAAAGATGTATTTTCAAATTGTGTTGATTTACCGTTTTCAATTTTTATAAATAAATCTTCAGTAATTATTTCGTTCTCATAAATATTAACACAAATCCACATGACATTATCAGGTAGTTCTCCAATTTCTTTAGATTCATCTAAAAACCAAATTTCCAGATTTCTTGATTTAATATTAAATTCTTTAATTATTTTTGCATTAAACACAAAACGAATATTTACAAACAAAACACAATAGTCTTTGTTCATAGCTGAATAACTACTGAATTTTGTTTAAATTTATCCATGAATTGAATTTTGTATCTATTCCCAGCCATTTCACATAAGCTTTTTTCCCTTTTTTTCTTAAAATTTTCTGGACCAAATATATATCGGGATAGTTCGTCTTTTGTAACTCCTGTTCGCAAAATGCTCCCTCAACATTTGTGTTCAGAGTGTCTTTAAGTTTATAAGTTATAGGATTTGTTTTTTGAATTTTTTTAATAATAAACAATTCATTTGTCCAGTTTTGTGTGTAAGACTTATCGAAAATACTTTTATATTTACTTATACGCACATAATCTCCTACCGAAAACTTTGGTTTGGTACCCACTTTAACATTAAAATATACACGTTTATAAATTTCCTTTTCATTCTTACTATTCACATTTACATGTTTCATCTGTATTGTAGAATGTTTTCGATTATTATAATTTGTAACAATTTCTTTTAATATATCTGTCCACTTGTATTTTCCACGATTACTGAATGCTTTATACAAATCATGTTTTATTGTGCGAATAACCCACTCAGCCATAGATGCTTTTATTGTTGAGTAAGTGGAATATAGATTAATATTATTTTCTTTACATAATTTCTGAAATGGTTTGTTCCAAAATTCACAGCCATCGTCCGTTTGTAAATTACGTGGAGTTTTAGGTGATTCTTTTAAAATGTCTTTCATTGCCTTTGTAACTTCTTCTCCATTTTTATTTTTAAGCGGTCTGGCCCACAAAAATTTACTAAAGCAATCTAAAACACCTAAAATGTATTTAAAACCGCGGTTTTCTTTTGCAAAAGGTATAAACACAGCCAAATCGGCTTGCCACAACACATATGTTCCTTTTAATACTGTATTACGACGAGGAAACTTTTTTCGTGCTGTTTAACGAAGTTAAACAGAAAACAGTTTAAGTGAATCGAAATCAGCTTTGTGCAACGAGACACTTTGTGAAATGTAGGTTAATTAGTTATTTATCATAATATACAACAAAACATATGTTATATATGGTTTGTATAATGTTTTATTTATTAATTGTATTATGAATATACATCGATTTATTGGGTTCATGTTTATGTGAGATCCCAATAAATACCCAAAACTTGTCGAATGAAACTCAGTTATAATTTACCATTACAATTGTGTTTAACTCATGACAATTCACTCCTACAAAGGGTCTTGTCATTATCCACGACCCAACCTAGCCTTACAAACTAGTTGGGAATCGTTCATTGGTCCTTCGAGCAGAAATTGAAGCAGCGACTACAAACTACAGTCAGCTATAGTCCCTGTGCAAATCCAGCCAGGAACTACCAGTCAAGCGATACTAGAGGTCAACACTATCGGAAGATGGAGAAGATCAACAAACTAGCCTTGGCGCAACAAGAAGTCGGTAATAAAATCCAGAATTATGCGAGGAACATGAAGAAGGACGCCGCAAGCAGGAAGACTGCAGATTATATTCAAACTCGTTCGGAAACGATCGACATCCAATGGGAAGAAGCCCAGGAGAACCACAAGTTGATAGTGGCTCTGAATATGGAAGACCATAGCTACATAACAACCAACTTCATTGATCAAATCAAAGGTTGGTACACAACAGCCGTAAATCTTTTGGACCAATACCAGGCCGCATTAGACGCACCAGCAGAGACCGTCCAAGACAGTGCTCGGGCAGCAAGACTGAAAAGACAGTGAATAAAGACGGAGGAACTATTGGAGACAGTAATGCAGATACAAGAACAATCTGCAACTGCAAATCAGTCCAGAGGTGAGCTATGGAAATCAGAAGTCACCGATCAATGGAAGGCGATCCACACTCTCAATGAAGAAATACTGGTCCATGAGGTACACTTCAAAGCAAGGTACTTTATCAAAAACGAATTCAAAATGGCAAAGAGATCGTATGAAGAGGCTGTAATCAGCATCTCGGAGAGATTGCGACACGATTCAGTCACAAAACCAAACATTACGCTGCCACAAATACAAATTCCAGTATTTGGAGGAGGATATGAATACTGGCCCTCATTCCGCGACGTATTCGTAGAAGTGATCCATACAAACCAATCAGTGTCAAGAGTGGAAAAAATGCAATATCTCAAGACATACTTAAAAGGAGAAGCCAGCAAAATCATTCAACACCTCGCCATAACTGAGGACAACTACGAATTGGCATGGGGCATATTGAAAGAAAGGTACAACAATAATCGCCTAATCTTTCATAAGGTAGTAGACAAACTACTAGACATGCCAGTCGCCTCAATGGAATCAGCTCAGAAACTGAAGCAGATTCATGACAACACAATCGAGTGCCTAGAAGCAATCCACAACCTAGGAGTTGAAGTGGACCATCATAGCCAAATAATTGGACGCATTGTATCCAGGAAGTTCGATGAAGAATCCAAGAAGCAGTATGAGCAAGCAATCGATGATACACATGCAATCCAGGATCTTGATACAATACTAAAGTTCTTGAAATCAAGATTCCAAGCACTAGAAGTGATTGCAGAAACACGTCAAAATCCAAACAACGACGTAAAAGGCAACGGTGGATACAACCGAGGAGCGTATCAAGGAAAAAACTTCAATGGAGCACGCAGAGATGATAACAAATTTTATGGACCCCGTAAAGAGGAAAACAATTCGTTCCGCAAAGATGACAACAACAAATACAACGGATCCAGACGAGATGACAACACCAGATCAAATGGAGCCCGACGAGATAAACACAGATCAAATGGATCAAAACGTGAGTCATACAAACCACGCTGGCAGAGTCAAAATGAAGATAATAATACGCCAAGATCGGTGCAAGAAAATGGCCAAAACAGAACAACACTAAATCACGTGGGACAAGTAGACGATAACGTCATCCTCGCAACAGCTTTAGTACATTGCAAAGGTGTAAATGGAACCCAAGAAACCCTTAGAGTGCTAATGGATCCCGGATTACAGGCGTCGTTTATAACTGAAGATGCAGCACAGACGCTAGGATTACCAAGAGAAAAAATCCACGTAGAAATCAGCCGACTAGGAAGTGACTCCACAAAAATTGCCAAAACTAAAATTGATGTGAACTTAAAAGCACACTTCCCCAGTACATTTAACATCAGCATGAAGCTGTTAGTACTACCAAAACTAACACAAGTAATGCCACAAGTTCCCTTTGAAGCGGATATTGAGCAATGGCACAACCACCAAATAGCAGATCCTATATTCAACAAACCTGCACCAATTGATATCTTAATTGGAGCTAAAGAATACGGAAACATTCTAGAAGAAGGATTCCAAAAAACCGAGGATGGACTATGGGGCTTAAACAGTAAATTTGGATGGTTAATATCAGGCAGTACAAATTAGACAAGCAGTCAAATAAAAGTCATGAGCATGATTACAAGGGTGGAAGAAGATAAACAACTGACAAAATTCTGGGAGATAGAAGAAACAGGAGAAGTCAGAAGTCCAACCCAAGAAGACGAAGACTGTGAAAAATTCTTTGAAGAAACCACAGAAAGTAGCGTAGATGGCATCTACACAGTAAGAATACCATTCAAACATGAACAATCAACCATCGTAATGGGAGATTCAAAGTCACGAGCATTGTCAAGATTTTTCCAACTAGAAAAAAGATTAATAAAAAATGACAACTTGTACAAAAACTACAGAGAATTTATGCAAGATTACATTAAACGTGGACACATGACAGCCATTCCAGCAAATCAAGATGACAGCATGTACTACATACCTCATCAGGCAGTGATCAAAGAATCAAGTACTACAACAAAATTAAGAGTAGTGTTTGATGCATCCTGCAAAACATCCGACGGAAAAAGTTTGAACGACTTGATGCATACTGGACCTAGACTTCAGCAAGAACTGACCGATATCTTGCTAAGATGGAGAACTCATAAAATTGCGTTCTCAGCCGACATTGAAAAAATGTATCGACAAATAAAAATAAATCGCGAAGACCAGAAGTTCCAAAGAATACTATGGAGGAATAGTCCGAATCAACCGATAAAAACGTATAATTTAGAAACAGTTACGTATGGAACAGCAGCAGCACCATATTTAGCAGTAAGAACATTGCAACAATTGGCCCGAGATGAGAGTCAACACTACCCAATTGCATCAAAAACAGCACTGAGAGATTTCTATGTAGACGACATACTCTCGGGAGCAGATACAATTGAAGAAGCACACGAACTACAAGATCAGCTAATTAAAATGTGCAAAGCCGGAGGACTAGTTTTAAGAAAATGGTCCAGCAACAGCAACAACTTGATCGACAACTTACCAGAAAAATTAAAGGATCAAACAACAATCGAGTTCGACACAGATGATACCAAAAAATCTCTGGGAATACACTGGTCACCAATTTTCGACAGCATTAAATTCAAAGTTGAAAAACCAGAAGAAAATAAATGCACTAAAAGATTTATACTATCTGAAGTCGCAAAAATTTTCGACCCACTAGGATGGCTAGCGCCGGTAGTAATACTAGCAAAACTACTGATTCAAGAATTATGGACGCAACAACTTGAATGAGATCAACAAGTCCCGGAAGAAATAAAGAAAAAATGGGATTCACTCCAAAACCAACTAAAAACAATAGAAGAAATTGTTATTTCCCGATGGATTCATTATAACAAAAAATTGTGTAACATTGAACTTCATGGATTTTGCGACGCATCAGAAAAAGAATACGGCATACTTGTTTATGAGTGATTTACAGTAAAACAATAAACAAACTGTCCGCTCAAGTTCATATCACACTGCTGACAGCGAAATCAAAAGTCGCACCAGCGAAAAACAAAACAACGCTACCGCGCCTAGAACTATGCGCCGCTGTACTGCTAGCAAAGCTAATGCAGCGAACAAGGATAGCGCTAGAAATGGAAGACGCGCCGATATTTGCATGGTCAGACTCAATGATTACAATCGCTTGGATAAAAGGAGATACCGCCAGATGGAAAACGTTTGTTGCAAATCGAGTTGCGGAAATCAATAAATCAATACCACATCAACATTGGTATCACGTTAAAACTGAAGATAATCCAGCAGACGCAATCTCACGAGGACTGGAACCATCAAAAATAAAGGACAACAAATTATGGTGGACAGGACCATCATGGCTACAATCAAGCGGGTGGCAAAATAGTCTAACAGAAATTTCGCCAACGTTAGAAGAAAGTAAAAAATGCAATCAGGTGCAAATAACAACGCACGAAAATGATGTAATAAATAGATTCTCATCATTTGAAAAAATGACAAAAGTTATTGCATACTGCAACCGATTCATACAAGGATGCAGGAAACAAAAAGTCAGTCAAGGTTGCATATCGTATAACGAACTACAAAACGTTATGAGACAAGTAACATTGGCAGTGCAAACGGACGTCTACAAAGAAGAAATAAAAACGATAGTAAGATTAACAAATAGACAGAAACAACAAATTAGCAAATTTAAGTCCATTTTTGGATAAAAATGGAATACTACGAGTAGTAGGACGACTACAAAATTCGCAACTATCGTACAACAAAAAGCATCCAATCATAATTCCCAGTTAAGGAAATCTGACTAAGTTGATAGTCCAAGACGCACACGCAAAAACATTACATGGAGGAACACAACTGACATTAACATTTGCAAGAAGAAATTATTGGATTGTAAACGGAAAAAAGACAGTGAGCTCATTGATAAACAAATGCATAACATGCACGCGATACAGAGCTCAAGCAGCCCAACAACAGATGGGAAATCTTCCAGCACCAAGGATAACGCCGTCACCACCCTTCACTCACACTGGAGTGGACTATGCAGGGCCAATCCAAGTAAGAGCGACAAAAGGAAGAGGACACAAATTTTATAAAGGATACATAGCAGTATTTGTGTGTCTAGCCACAAAAGCCGTACATCTAGAAGTCGTAAGTGACATGTCAACCGAAACATTCCTAGCAGCAATGAAAAGATTCACATCGAGGAGAGGACACTGTGCTCATATGTATAGCGATAATGGAACAAACTTTGTCGGAGCAAGTAATTTGATCCAGCCAGTATCCAGCGAAGTAGAGCAAAAGCTGGCAAGTGATGGAACCCAATGGCACTTCAATCCACCCGCAGCACCGCACTTTGGAGGAATATGGGAAGCCGGAGTGAAATCAATGAAACATCATCTCAAAAGAATAATTGGCAACTCAACACTAACATTCGAAGAATTAACGACGCTAATATATCAGATAGAAGGATGTTTCAATTCAAGACCACTATGTCCATTATCAAATGACATCAATGACGTTCAAGCAATTACACCAGCGCATTTCCTAATCGGCCAAGAAATAATCAGCTCACCAGAAGCGGAAAAGGATGAAGAACTACAATTGTCAGCCAGATGGAAACTAGTGCAGAAGATGAAAAAACACTTTTGGAACGCATGGTCATCCGAATATTTACAAACGCTTCAACAAAGATACAAGTGGAAGTCAAAAATCGAAAATATGAGTAAAGGAGACTTGGTAATCATCAAAGAAGACAATGTAAATCCAAGTAGATGGCCTCTAGCTAGAATACAAAAAGTACACCCTGGCAAAGATGGAATAGTGAGAGTAGTTACACTAAAAAAGGCAGCAGGCAGCACAATGAAACGTGCAATACACAATGTCATACCAATACCAACAGAGTCGGAAGATGAAGACACCGACAAAGCTACCAAACGACAAAACACCCATGTACCGAAAATCGCATCATACATTTCAGTCATGATGATACTGACAACAATAACAAGTGGAACAACGGCGAATTATACATTTCAACACACCAATCCAGGACTATATGTAGAACACATAGGCCAAGCGAAAAGCGACAGAGGAAGCTTCAGGATAGAAATTAAATACGACAAAGAGAAAATGTTTAAAGATTTCAAAACCGTAGCAACAATGGTTGAGCAGATGGAAAACATTTGCAAACAAGCCAAAAAATTAACACAGGCAACCCAATGTTCAGAGTTAGTGCAACATCTACAAGAGCAAGAAAAACAGGTTAGGATTGAAAAAGGAATGATAATCAAAAACAATCGAATGAAACGAGGTCTACTAGGAAAACTGATGACATCGGTGTTTGGAGTTAACGATGAAGTATATGAAGACATCGATACGTTGAATAAAAATCAACATGAGCTAATCAAAACCGCAAATCACCAAACAAAAATTATGATTTCAACGGTTGCAACATTTAACGAAACGGAACAACGAATTTATAAACAAATGAGTCATTTCCAGGAAAAGTTAAAACAAGGACTATCATCAATCAACAAGATGCAGATGTGGTTTGCAAGAATAGACCATAATAAACTAGCAATCCAAGTATTAAGCACATATCAAGTGGCTACAAATTGAATAACAGAAATTATAATGCAATATACAAAGGTGCTTGAGTTATGTCACAACCAAGGGAGCATACTCAGCATTTTGTCACCAGCACAAATCAACGAAATAATAAATGAGGCAACGAAAAAATTACCAACAAACATCCAAATCTTAAGCACAATAATTCAAAAAAATTCAGTAAATTACAGCAACAAAAGTATTCATATATTGGGATATTTTGCAATGACAGAAATGACTGAGTACACGCTATTAAAAGTAACACCTGTACCACTTAAGATTGAAAACGGATCCTACTGGATACTTGATACTCCAAGCGACATGCTAGCCGTCGATTACAACAATCAAAGGTACTTTCAACTTAAGGCTGATGATCTTAAAGAGAGTATGAAATACATCTGTTCACCACTATCAGTACAGAGTATTGAAAACAATCCAAACTGCATAATTGAAGAAATATACCAAAGATCATCAACTCATTGTGATATCAAGAAAATCAAAATCAATGAAAGAATCATATGGAAGCAAGTGCACATGAGAAATACTTGGCAATTTATTTCCAATGAAGAATGCAACATTGCTATTACATGCAATGGTGAACGAGAAGATGTTAGACTCAACAAAACTGGATTAATTCAAATATCACCTGATTGCGTGATAATAACCAAAGAAAATACTATCACTCCTAAACGAAACTATGACGCACCAACCATTGCTGGATTCTCCAAACATGTAAAAATTAACATCAGCACAGAAGTGAAAACATTTAAAGAAGAACGAATTCACTTAGACTCAATAAGTAAGGCAGGAGAAAATCTAAATGGGATCATAAATCAAGAACATATGATCAGAGAAGAGCTAGAAAACACACCCTGGAAAACAATCCACATTCACGCAGGGATAACAAGTGGAGTGACAGTAGGCATTATAAGTGGCATGATTGTAATCTGTTGGACATCCTACAAAATACTAAAGAAGAAATGTAAACAACACCAACAGAAAACAAATGGAGTGCAGAAAGAAAAGAATGGCGCAAGTATAGAAATGGTACCTCTGAAAAAGCCCAATGACTCTTCGGAGGCACTGGAACAATAATGGTCGTAATATTCGTCGTGAGAGGCAGGATGATTATCTAATCAAAGGCAATCAGAACCAGCCTCAAAAAGTAACTCAGCATTATAATATACCGAAACAATGCTGACTGGACAAAGAACAACTAATAATATTTATTTTAACTAATAAATATAAACGGTATAAATACTAAAGGAACATGAACTACAACTCAGTAGATTCACACACCTCATCAAATCTATCAACCAACCAAACCGAGACAGTATCATGAACGAGCTAATTCAGTGCAAGTACAACCGTCTCCACTGGGTTCTGCCAAAAAAAAAATGGCAAAACATCTTCTCAAGTGCGCAAGCAGGCACTTGGAAATCTTCATACACAAGCCAGTGGAACCAGAAGTAGAACCACCGGTACAACCTGAGGTGGAGCTCAACTACGGGTGGGATAGTCCACCAGCAGTACCCGAGGAGAATTGGGCGCTGGAGCCACCGAGTGCTCCATTCCACTACCAACGTCCATGGGTCACCAAAAAGAGAACTCTCCAGAAAAGCCACCCTTACAAAAGATGCTGAAGTGGCGCCAATACGGTGCCCTGTGGGAGTGGCGCAGAATGTTTAACGAAGTTAAAGAGAAAACAGTTTAAGTGAATCGAAATCAGCTTTGTGCAACGAGACACTTTGTGAAATGTAGGTTAATTAGTTATGTATCATAATATACAACAAAACATATGTTATATATGGTTTGTATAATGTTTTATTTATTAATTGTATTATGAATATACATCGATTTATTGGGATCATGTTTATGTGAGATCCCAATAAATACCCAAAACTTGTCGAATGAAACTCAGTTATAATTTACCATTACAATTGTGTTTAACTCATGAAAATTCACTCCTACAAAGTGTCTTGTCATTATTCACGACCCAACCTAGCCTTACAAACTAGTTGGGAATCGTTCACGTGCTAATTTATGAATTTCATCCACAACACCCTTCTTAGTCATTATAATATTAAATTTATACTGATTATAGGTAATAATAAAACATTAATATATACACATATATATATTTATTATTTAAAAAAATATTCAAAACCTACAAGCTTGAACAAGTCGGTACATGTCTATATACAAATCTGTACAAGCTATCATGGAATTTGTTTTTCCAACGCTTGAACTTTTTGCTTTAATTGTGTTTGTTCTTGCCTCAGATCTTTAACACGATTGTCAAATAAAGATTATAATTGTTCTTTTGAGTTAGTTATATTATCGTAGACGTAATTTTTTAATAAATGAAAAAGGTCATTCAAGTTTTTGTTTTGTACATTGACATATTTCATATTAACAGCATCTTCAGGTTGTACGGGGTCAGGGACATTTTTTAATAACATATTTTTCGTATTAAATTGTAGTTTATTAAATCTTTGACAATTTTTTTATTGGCGGCATCATCAGGTTTTATCGGTGAAAGAACATTTTTTATGCGATTTTTTTTTTCCATCTAATTGTTGTGATTCATACTTTTTTAGTTGGTTTTCAACGTATTTTTTGTCAACAAATTGTTTCAATTTTTTAATTAGATCTAATTTAATTTCTTTGTTACGCTGATCAACAAATTTTACATTGACCAAGTCTTCCGGATTTGAAAGCGAAGGTAAGTTTTTTATTGATAAATTCTTCGCATCGAGTTGACCTTGTACTGACTCTGTACACAGTATACTTTTACATATTCTGTTGTTGCATAATTTTGAATGTTAATATCTGAAATCTTGTCTGTGACGTATTTTTTATTGACTGCATCATTAGGTTCTATGGGGTCAGCGACATTTTTTATAGCTTTCTTTTTTGCATCTAAATATGGTGTGTCAACATGTTTTTGAATTATCATTTCCACTTGTTTAATTTCATTATTTAAAAGTTCATCATGTTTCACTTTCACGTAATTTTCAATTGATTTTTTATGTTGATTTATTAATTCTTCAACAAAATTTTTATTTGCTGAAATTTTTATTTGCATCATTGAGATTTATAGGTGATTTAACATTTATAACTTGCATTTGTTTTGCATCTAATTGCTTACTATCATGAGTTTTAAACATGTTATCTATAGTATTTTACATCAACGTATTTTTTTGTTTTATTATCTATAAATTTATTAGTATCTATATTTATTTGTTTTGCAGCCGATTCAATCTTATCTTCAACAAATTTTTTATTTACTGCATCCAACGGATCTACTGGTAATGGTACATTTTTCACACTTCTGTTCTGAACATCTAATTGATTTTCGTCATTTACATGAAATGACCAAAACGAATTTGATTGTAATTTTCCTATTTGTTCAAGAATATAATTTGCTACAAATTCTTTTAATGCAAAATTTTTAATATTTATGTCATATTCTGCTTGTTCTAAAAGTTTCATTACAAATTTTTTATTCACTAAATCATCAGAATCAACCGCATCGGGTACATTTTTTATTTGTTTATTTTTTGCATCTAGTGGTTCTTCTTTTATTTCCTTAATTGCATTTTCAATGGGTAACAATTTTTTGTTTATTAGTGTTTATTATGTTTATTATTATTATGTAAATAATAATAATTATATATATATATATATTATTATTAAGGTTTATTATGTAAATGTCGATTTACATTCACTTCTTTCAATGTTGCATAATTTTTCTCATAAACTTGATCTACTTGATCATTAACATATTTTTTGTTCGCAACGTCTTCGTCGTTAATTAGTGCGGGTACATTTAGTATTTGATTTTTCTTTGCATCCAACTGTTTATTTTGTAAAATTTCTAGTTGGCTGTTTAAATATTGTTTATCAACGCAATTTTGCTTTTATTGTTTAAAACTTTTTCATATTCAATTTTTAACTTTTGTCTAAATCATTATTTTGATTATTAACGTATTTTTTATTGGTTGCGTCTTCAGGGTCAATTGGTTCTAAAACATTCTTAATAGTTTTGTTTCCACCATCGAGTTGTATATTTTTTAACAAGTTCTCAACCAAAGATTGATCAATTTGTTTTATGGGTCCAATTTTAGCAAATTTCCCAATTTGTTCTAAAACATATTTCTTGTTTGCGGCATCTTCCTCCTCAACTGGTATTGACACATTTTTTATCGTTTTGTTTTTTGCATCTAATTGGGTATCTTTACTTATATTATTAATATAATCTTTTGTAGCACAATTCTCACTAATCTTAAGAATTTGATCATCTACATATTTTTTGTTTGTTACATCTTCGTCATAAGTGGGTAGAGGTAAATTTATTATAGGTTGCTGGTTAGCATTTAATTGCTTGTTTTCGTATTTTTTTAGCTCATTTTCAAACAGTATTTTATCAACACAATTTGCAGCTTTTTCCTCGCACATTTTAATATTTTAATTTTTAGCATGTTTTATTTGTTCTGTTAGATATTTTTTATTGACGGCATCTTCAGGATCAACTGGTTCCAAAACATTCTTAATTGTTTTATTTCCACCATCAAGTTGATCAATTTGTTTTACCTGCCCAATTTTAACAAATTTATCAATTTGCTCTAAAACATATTTTTTGTTTGCGGCATCTTCCTCTTCAACAGGTATTAACACATTTTTTATTGTTTTGTTTCCAGCGTCCAATTGTGTAACTTTAGTAATATTATTAACATAATCTTTTGTAGCCCAATTTTCAGCAATTTTATGAATTTGATCATCTATATATTTTTTATTTATTACATCTTCGTCATAAGTAGGTAGAGGTAGGTTTATTATTGGTTGATGGTTAGCATTTAATTGTTTACTTTCAAATTTTTTAAATCTGATTTTCAAACAGTATTTTATCAACACAATTTGCTACTTTTTCCTCACACATTTTAATATTGTCGCTCTTAACCTGCTCTATTTGTTCTGTTAGATATTTTTTATTGACGGCATCTTCCGATTCAGTTGGCGTTAAAACATTAATTATGTTTTTATGTTGAGCATCTAGTTGTTTATTATGTAAATCGTTTAAAGATTGATTTACATAGTTTTTGAGTGATTGATCAAGAGGAAGAAACTGATCTTTAATTAATTTTGCAGTATTGATTTTTTCCGTACTTAATTGTTTCATTAAATATTTTACGTTTACAACGTCCGTTTCAGATATAATAATTTTAACATTTTGTATAATTTTGTTGTCGGCATCAAGATTTCCATCTTTTGTATACTTTATAGGATGGTGTGACGTTTTTTCATCAACATATTTTTTATTGACAGCGTCATTATTCTCCGTAGGGTCACCAATATTCACAACGCGTTTATTTTGAAAATCGCTAGTATGTTAATTTTATTTGTATATTGAGATACGATACATTTACTGCATCGCCTTCAGAAATAGGTGATTGCAGATTTTTTATTATTTTTCCTCTGGCACTAAATTGTCCACTTTGAGTTGACACCAACGGAATTGTCATTGTACTACTAATTGTGGGGGTCACATTTGTTCGTAACCGTTTATTTTCAGTGAAAATCGCACCATACTAATTTACGACCAATAGAAACGTTGCATTTGAGTATATTACCATGGCAACAACAAAATTTTTCGGAAATTTTATCCTACTACACCAAGCAGTAGAAAATTTCAGCGGAAATTATTATGTCAAAATAAATAATTTAATTAGAACTAAAAAATTAAATAAACTAACAAAATTAATGATTAAAATTAAAAACACAATTGTTTTATTTGGTACCGTATCTTTTTGGTACCGTATTTGTAATATTTGGTACCGTATCTTCCACAGCTTTATCAATTGCATTCAATGACTGTTTTCCGAAGCGCGACATTTTTGACTTTGACAGATTTAGTATTTTGTTTTCAACAATCGTTGCTCATAGATACGCAATTCTATTGCAACTTGATTAAAAAATATCAAAAACTTTTTGAATTCTGATCAATTTTTGTAAGTGTATTGGTGCGATTTTCTTACCGAATCTGCACTCGAGCATGAATTCATATCCTGGAAATTTTTTATCGTGCATTCCAACAACGTAATTAGGCCCTCGTGTTCCACTTGGGCCGATTAATACGTTGTTGAAATGCACTCAAAAAAATTTCCGGATAGAATTCATGCTCTTGTGAGATTACAAGTGATAACTTTTCCATGTTTACGTTTAACATGTAAACCAACATGATGTCCAAACTTATCGATAGGCATGTTTATACTGAGATAATCCGATCATGTTTATGTAATTATACCACATTCTTTCAATTCCTCAATAATTGATACAATCTCATTTTGAACAGCCGTATTTCCTGCAAGTTGCGCCCCATATAACAATTGTAGTCGATCCACCAATTCGTTAGGATTATCCCAGTAGGAAAATTGAATTTTGGAGTTTGGAACAATATTTTTCATAATACTACCACCAGTAGGCGCTGAATGCAATCGACGCTTCGCTAAACATGGAAATAATTTGCTAATAATATTGAGGTATTTGAAACCCTCATTAGATTTTATTCTAGCATCGGGATTGTAATTTATTTTGTGGGCGTTCGTTGTTCTTAAAATTTCACCAGATCGATGTTTATCTTCATATGTATACTCGCTTGGAGATTTAAAAAAAATCAATTCGTACAATCCTTCGGTTCCTTTAAATTTTCTTCCCGCAATTACAATATCGTCACCATTAAATATAAATTCTTGGTTACCCATCCACCAAGTTCCTGTAGCAGGTTCATATCGTACTCCGTACACATTATCGGTCAGACGTGTTGTATCAGAAATTAATAGTTTTATGTAACGCTTTGGAAGTGGATTAAGATTTTCTAGAAATTTCTCGTCAATTAGTTGACGACCTTCTGTAGTTGAGTACAATTTACGAACTGAGTCCATCGTCACTTCATTAGGGTCATCGGTCTCACTATTAGCTATTACTTCTAAATTCAAAAATTCAGGAATTTTAGTTGCGTTCATTGTAGATGTAAAAAAAGAAGAGTCAGAAACTTCGCCCTTGAGACTTCTATTAAAATATGGTCTTTGTTTAGTACTTTCTTTTTTTGGTGTTGATTGAAAAACGGTTTTTTCATTTTCATCTTTAGGTTTTACTTCTTTTTTTACATGTTTTACAAGCTCCTTTAAAGGGTCCACAAAGGGTTTAAAACTACTTTCAATATTATGTTGACTTTCATGCCGCGTTTCAATGATTTAAATTTTTTTCGAATGTTTTTAGTAGCCTTAAGTAGCTTAAGTTTTATCGTATCTCTATTCGACGACATTGTCAACACTGAAACAAATGAAGACACTCAGGGTATTATAAACTTATCAAAACCAATTCTATATCGACCATTATTCAATTCGCTTTCTTTGTCAATAACTAAAAAGCCATATTGTGTTTGCCAACACAATTTACATAATGCTTTAAATTCGTTCATATTCATGTCTAGTGCAATAAATTCATCATATATGTGTTTATAATTAATGTCATCTTGTTTAAAAATTATTAAAAAATTGGCGTTATCTCTAACTAATTGTTTCGGAATTCTTGTATATGTTTGACAAAGATAGAAACAGTCAATTTTATAGTGACGTCCAAAACTAAAATAATCACAAATTACACTTTGTGGTGAACATGCTACATCGTCAAATATAAATATTGAATTTGGTTTTGCTTCCGCTGGCGTCATAACGTCATCAGTTTTATCAAACATTTTTATTTCCATACCATTTATAGATTCAATAATATTCTGTAATATTTTGTATTTTGGTTGATTAAGTGTTTTTCCGATAATGCATATATTTTGAAATTTTAATCCTTCCGGATGTTCCAATAGACTTATCAAAATATTCGTTTTACCACACCCGCTGCTTCCAACAATTAAACATCTATTACAGTTTTTTACTAAACGGCCGTGTTTTGGTAACAATTGACTATCGCATACATAGTCGTGATTAGTCACCGTTAGTGATTCAGGTTGTTTTATTATACGCATTGTCACATACACTAATAGAAAATTTGAAATACTAATGTATATATTCAAAATAGTATATAATTATATTTGAAACCAAATTTCTATTCAGAACGGTATAATACGTCAAGGTGGTGGAATCGTAAACACTTTAATTAATAAATTACCCTTTGAGTTACATATTCCCGGATATCAGTGGTGTGGACCCGGGACAAAAGTTCAAAAACGTTTACAACATAACGATAAGGGTATTAATAAATTGGATAGTTATTGTAAAGAACACGATCTTGCGTATTTAAAAAACAAAGACTTAAATTCAAGACATCAAGCCGATAGAATTTTAGCAGATCGTGCTTGGAGTCGTGTAAAGGCCAAAGATTCATCATACGGTGAGAAAGTAGCAGCTTGGGGTGTAAAACCACAAATTCTTGAAAATGCATCGGCAACAATATTTTCAGATCCTGGACGTTACACGATATCATAATTATAGCAAGAGAGCTCCTAACGCCATCTTAATATTTTTTCATTTTTAATTTTACTGCTTTGTTTTAAATTAAACATAAAAGAGACAGATTTTTGATCAGTAATCAACTTAAAGTGTTTTCCTAATAGAAAATGACGCCATTTCCTTAATGCTTCCACTATCGCATATGCTTCTTTTTCAATTGCAGAGTGACGTTGTTCACTTTTTGATAGAGTTCGGGAGACAAATGCGACTGGTCTTCCAGATTGGCTTAAAGTGGCTGCTATAGCATGATCTGAAGCATCTGTTTCAACAACAAATGGTACTCCCTCTTCAATAGATGTAACCAATGCTTTAGATATATCCATTTTTATAAGTTCAAAATCAGATTTAGCTAATGGCGATAATGGAAAATGCTTAGTCTTTACAAGTCTATGAAGCTTTTCAGAGAAACGGGGAATCCATTTTGAGTAATGAGCAAACATACCTATAGTTGTTTTTAAAGACTTTGAATCGTTTGGTAAAGGAAGATTTAGAAGTGGTTGTAATCGAGAAGAACCAGGTCTCACTGTTTTATCTTTTATGAAATAGCCAAGTAAATTGACTGATTTTTTAGAAAAATTACACTTTTTGTCATTAAGTGTTAGATTATATTTCTTGACAACTTCCATAAACTGTGCTAGATTTTTATCATGATCATCTTGAGTTATTCCGCAAACAGTTACATCATCCAAATAAGCATACACTCCAACGAGATTTTCTTGTTTTATTATACGATTGATAACACGCTGAAAAGCTGAGACGCCATTTGTTACACCAAATGTGATTCTTGTAAATTGATATAGTTGACCTGATGCCTCAAAAGCCGTAAATGGTTTTTCATCCAAACGAATTGGTATTTGATGGTATGCACTTCGAAGGTCAATGGTACTTAATACATTAAATTTACAGATTTTGTCAACAATCTCTTCTATTTTAGGTAGTGGATAGGCATTAAGATAAGTAAAAAGGTTGATTGTTTGTGAATAGTCTATTACCATACGCTTCTTGTGATTTTCATTTTTGGTTTGCAGAACTTGTGTACCAGAATTTTTTCAGAGAGTAGTTTGATTATTTCTTGGTCAATAAACTTTGCATCTTCTACTGAATGCCAACGTGATTTGGTTACTATAGGTTTACAATCCAATGATAAATTACTGAACAAAGCTGGCGATTCCATTTTAGCTACTGCTAAACTACAAATTTTCAGCGGAGGTTTGGTCCCTCCAAAATCTAGATTAACTTGCGAATGTTGTGCAAGAATATTATGTCCTATTATTACATCGGCACATAATTATGGTAAAACAGACATTCTGATTCTGCTGTAGCGATTTCCCAAAAGATCAATTATTACAAAACTAACTCCACAGATTTGAGAATACAGAACAGTTGAAGCCATTGCCACTTGTCCAGTACTGCGAATAATAGGTACTTTTGCATTCATAGCAAAAGCTTTGTTAATAAAAGATTCCGAACTACCAGTATCTATCAGAGCATCAGCAGTAATATTATTAACTTTGATCTTAATCAACGATTTAAATAAACAAGCTGGTGCAGCTGACAAAAAACTTGTTGGTACCAAAGAAGCAGATCTAGACAAATTTGATGATGTTACTACTTTACTTTGACACACCTTAGAAAAATGACCTTTTCTTCCGCAATTGTTACAAGTACATTCTCTAGCAGGACACATATTTCTTGGATGTTTCTATTGCCACAAAAATAACATCTTTGTTGTTGTCTTGAAATTGAACAAGATTCTGATAAAACTTCTTCTTTAGTTGGTATTTCTGAATTCTTATTATAAGTTGCATTCAAAAGAAGACAATTAGCTGAATAAGTTTCTGAATGTTTTTGAGCAGATTCTAATGCTCGAGCTTGACTAATAGCTTCTTCAAGTTTGAGTGTATTATTTTCAAGGAGACGTTGACGAATTTGAGGTGAAGAGAGACCGCTAATGAATGCGTCTCGTATAAAATCATTACGATTTTCACTTGCTGATATAGTCTTGAAGTTACAGTAGATACTTAATTGCTTAAGTACTTGCAAGTATTGATCAATGGATTCATCAGCTTGTTGTTTTCTTATTGTTAAACAATGCCTAGCATAGACTTCATTTTTAGGTTTTATATAAACTGAATCCAGTTGAGCAATAGCTTCGTTATAAGTTTTACAATCAGATATTAGTTCATAAACTGAGTGACTCACATGATTTATAAGAATTTTCAATTTACTATCATGATTCACTTCAGTATCTTTGAAGCAAGATATAAAATTCTTAAAAGTTAGCCAATGTAACCATTCTTGTGCAGTTTTAGATGAATTAGGATCAGTATCGAATGTTTCTGGTTTTAGAAACTTTTCCATTGCAGCAATAAGAGAACTAATTCTGTTCGATAAATTGAAATGAAATTGCCTTTACAAATTATAGGCTTTATTGAACAGAATTCAGCTTGACAATAAATGTCAACTAAATATTATAAAACAATTTAAACTAAGACTACTACAAAAATATCAAACAATTATCTCACACCGATTTATGATGATATTCTAAAATTGATTGAGCTCGCTGATGGCATAGAAACGAAATTAACGTTGATCAAATTGACGTCTGCACTTAATAAATCGGGTGCTAAGGAACTGCGTTTATTCACAAGAGACAAATTACAGATTAGTAAGCAGGAACTTGAGGACGTGATTGGGTTTTTGTTATTTCAGAACTATTTGAAAGTGGACAAAGGCTATACAATGAATACAACTGTGGCTTATCTCGCAAAAGGAGATCAGGTTGTTATGGATGGAATTATATCGATGCCTTATCCATCAGCTTTGAGAGGATTCAAGGTAGTTGGTATGATGGAAAACGAGGTGGAAATTGAACCACCTTTGGAACACCCAATGAAAAAACGGAGGAAGTAATCGATAGACTGACCGAAATACCTGAAATTTGGTACAAAGTTTAATTTGTTTTTTGTTAAAATTTTGCTATTTTATTGCAGATTTTCTATTTTTTTTTTTTTTTTTTTTACTTCTAGAATGGAATCGATTTGAGAATATTTATTTAGCATATTATGTTCGGTTGGGCTAATTTTTTCTGTTCTGGTAAATCACAAAATTTGTGATTTATAACCCAATGTGTTCAAAGTTTTGTTGTCAATTTTGTAAATTTTGTAAATAAAAGTTATGTAAATTTAAATATTTGAATAAATAAATGAATAAAAAGAGTTTTTAATTCAAAACCACAACAAAAAATTAAGATGATCTGTGCAATTTTTCTGATCTGTGCAAAAACGTCAGAAAGAACAAATTTGAAGTGATTAAAATTGGGTCGTGATGTCATCTACCTCAGCTTACCCACCTCACCAGTTATCATGTGGGTAGGTCACTTTAGCCAATTTCCAAGCTTCGCCAATTTTGATCGTTTGTAGAACGCTGTATTGGTGAAAACGTTTGCTTGGCGTGCACGTAGATATCACGCTCGGACCATGAATGGAATTGTTGCTTTGTGATTCATATTTTCTTACTTTTTTACATCTATCAATTGGTAGGGTAGGGTTAGAGGCAAAAATCATGCGCAGAGAACGTCATGTGTAGATTTCCTTGGGTGGAAATACTATCTATGCTCCGGCCGTCCACCAAAAGCACCGTGTTGCCTAAGTATCGGAATTTGGAAGTACGGTGCATGTTGCAGCGAATTAACTAGTTAAACGAAAAGCCATCGATTCGGTAATGGGTGTATGAATGACATCTCGTGTGTGATGCAGTGATCAGTTGTAAAATTTGTCAATAATCAACTTAGCGAAAGGTTTTCGGACACGGCAACATTGTACAGATCGGAGTGTAACAAACAAACAAACAAATTTGTATTTCAGCGAGCATGCTGAGTATCGTGTGTATGGAATACGTTGATTGATGTTTTTTTGTTGTTGTTTGTGTGATATTTGAAGAGAGTGCCGTACAAAGAATTACGTCGAATGCAAAAAAGTGTGATCATTTTTTAAAATTTCTTGTGTGTAAACAACACATGTTTTTCGTTGCGTTACACAAACTATTCAATCTGCATCCTTCACACATTTTAGGTGAACAAATTTTTGTTCTACGTTCTAGGCTTCGTTAATGACTTTTCCAAGTTAATTGCGCTTATGCAAATGATTTAATAATGTTTGCGCAAAATGTATTGGCTTGAATGTTTCAATGAGCGGAATAACAATAGCGGATCTATAGACAGACGGACGAAATATGATTGAGTGATCATGATCAAAGATAGATTGGGAGACGGAATGTATTTTGGGATGCGTTGGTTGGAACGACTCGCGAGGAAAATGCCATGACTACAGGAAATAACCGGGTATTGTCTTTTAATGGGTGGCGTCTGCATTTCAATTTATTGCGGTGTATTGATTCGTTTTGCCGTCATAACACTTGCTTTCCCCACTTTAGTACGTATAGTACGTTTTCGGGGCGTGGTGAAACACGTGCTTCAAAGAATCTACCACTCATTTACTATTTGCTTTTACAGTTCGCAATTTATCTTTATTATTTCTTCATTTTCGAAATAACTTCTTACATCTAGTTTCTAGCAAAATGACATTCGAAAAAAAAGATCTAAAAATTATCTTAATTTATTTCGCCAATAAACATAATAATTATTTTATCTGCATCTCGGTAATGTAGGTACTATAAAATATGTAGGGTGATACACCCATATATAGGTCATATAGGTTGGAAAAGTTTCACGATCTAAAAAGCCTGAGCATAACTACAAGATGTTTGGTACATAAACATAAGGATCTTAAGGTTGAGAGAATGTTTAAGCGTCGAAGAATCGGTGTCCTAACCAAATGCGACGATAATCCGTTACTAGAAATGAGCAAACGAGTAAAAAATTTAGAAGAACTGAAAATTTGGACTGACGAAAATATTAATGATGAAGGTATGTATACAATATGCGCTTATTCTAGTATAGGTCGGTTTGAAAAGCTGAAAAAATTAACAGTGGAAATTCACCGACAACTAGACGGAAAATTTTTGGAAGGTATTTTTCATGCCTGTAAATAATTGGAATTCCTGCGACTGTTTTATAATGTCACAGACCGTAGCCAAAGCGTTATTTTTCATTTGTTATCTAATATTGAGCAAGCGACTAATTTGAAAGAATTGTGGTTGTATATGGAGAAAATTCCACTCACTGAACTTCTAAACAAACTCTCGAACCTTCACAAGTTGGAACGCTTATACTTGGAGTGCAACACCACTTCTTCTCCAAAACATTTGAAAATATCCGCAGAGTTTCTAAAAATATTTTTGAATCAAAAATGCCGACTCATTCAATTTTCTTTGATAGCAGATGATATTTCGGCTAGAGATGCGTCTAAGATTCGAAAGATCTTAAAGGAATGCATGAAAGTACACGTCGCCAAAAGTTTTACCGTAGAATCACGTAAGAAGCATGTTCCTTCTGATCAAATTAGTTTCATTTCAACCCATCAAATGAAAGTTGGAGTTATGGACATATATCTAGATTTTAGATAAGTTTGTTGATTTAAAGTTTGATTTAAAGCATTTTAAAAAATTGTGTTCAATATGTGCCTTCTGTTATTACTGTTTGAAACTTTAAAATGAGGCTTGCCACGGGTCAGACGCATTAAGCGGCCCTGCACCATCTATATACCGTCGAGCAAGCAGACCGGGGCACCGTACGTCCAAACGGAATGATAATAAAACCAACCGATTGGGCTCCATTACGAGCCTTAGATCTGCGCCCAACGGATCGCAACGTCCTACTAGGGGAAAAGTGCACGCATTCGAAACAATTTGAAAAAATGCAGGCGCTGGTACACAAACGAATTTGTCTCCTGTCGCACAGCAACATTTACATTGAATCGAGACACGATTGAATTTCCCCTTTCGAACTTTCGGGTTTCTCAGGTTTACCCCTGAACACCCATTTAGGATACACCCATATATAGGTCCATTTCTTTTTCTTTTTTTTTTAAATTTAAATTATAGCCAAAAGTATATTTAAAACACACAAGAAGTTTTATAATGATATCTCTATTAGTTACGGAGCTAGATAAATTAATGTACATGCATGGCGCACTGAATGTGATGTTACATACTGGTTTATGTCAGCTGATTGTTGATTTATTTTGGGTAGTTAATATTTAAATAACTATATATATAACATTTGAACCCAAGTCAGTATTTGTAGTAAGAAATAAAAAGTATAAATTATGCGCTATCTCTTAATGGCAAGAAAAACTAACTACTTATGCAAGAAAGAGATAGAAATATGACGCCGCCGCGCCAATACCCATTTTGTTTTTCCGATTTTGTATGTTTTAGTTGGTTTTCTGATTTTGCAACGACTGGTGCACATCTTGCGACAGATAACATTTTATAATGGCTCCGTACGGCGATCGGTATTATAATCCGTTTCGTTTGGAAAATCATAGAAAGTTTAAAGCTTTAAGAAAAATTTCTACATGTTTAGCGCAAAAGTGGAGATGTCCAGCAAACGTTTATGTGTGTGCATTCTGCAGGAAACGACTTTTAGATGACACACCTCCAGTTGCTGATGAACAGAATACCCAAGACAAACCTTTCATTCCCGAGGACAAATTCAAACATAAATCAACCCAATTTAATACCGCCATAGAATATCAAAAAATATTGAAACAGTTAAAAAATAAATTTACTGATCCGTCAACTTCTACTTCAACTAAAACTATGATATTAACAATAGCACCTAAATCATGGAGTGAAAATAAACTTGCGGAAGAGTTTGGAACATCTAGGCGACAGGCAAAAAAAGCGAAATTATTAGTAGAACAGTTTGGTATTTTGTCTTCTCCGAATCCGCGTGGTGGTAGCCGTAAACTCTCAACCGAGGTTGAAAACTTGGTAAAATGTTTTTATCTCCGAGAAGATAATAGTCGTATAATGCCAGGAAAAAAAGATTTTATATCCATTAAATTATATGATGGTAAAAGAACCCACTTGCAGACACAACTTCTAATGTGCAACATCAACGAACTGTATCAGAAGTTCAAAGAAGAAAAGTCGAACGTTAAAGTTGGTTTGACAAAGTTTTTTACTTTAAGACCTAAACAATGTATTCTCGCTGGCAACCCTGGAACACATATGGTATGTGTTTGTACGTACCACCAAAATGTGAAACTAATATTGAATGGTGGAGACATTGCTAATCTTACAGCTGGAACTGAAAGGAACTATCAAATTATAAGGATTGCCTTTGCAAGATGATGTGTCCCGATCCAACACAGAGGTGTCATTTGATGACTGCAAAAACATCACCAAATGAGCGTTGTAAATCTTGTCTTGGCTCAAATGCACTTCGTGAACATCTGAAAATCATATTTGACAACAATGAAGTGACCGAAGTGCAGTTTGAAAAATGGCTTGGCATAGACCGATTCACAATATCCACTCAAATATTGTCTTCTGACGATTTTGTAGAAATTTTTTGTGGATGCTCTAAAACCACATGCTTACATTGCAGAGGTGCAAGCGCTTTATTTTAAGCAACTAAAAGAGACTATTGGTGAAGGTGAAATCATCGTACAGTGTGATTTTGCAGAAAACTTCAGTTTTGTTGTCCAAGATGCTGTCCAATCTTTTCATTGGAATAATGAGCAAGCAACACTTCTAACGTCCGTATTTTATTATAGAGATGGAATTGAAATAAAACACGGCAGCATTGTTATGATTTCAGATGACTTAAAACATGATGCAGCTACTTATTACGCTTACCAAAAAATACTACATAAAAACCTTTTAAAAAATGCAATAGTTGCGTCTAAAATTATTTATATAACCGATGGTGCCTCACAACATTTTAAAAATAGGTTCAACTTTGTTAATTTAATTCATTATAAAGATGATTTTAATACGAATGCAGAAGCACATTTTCATGAAACATCCCATGGTAAGGGACGTGCAAGTTTACAGTTACCTCCAAGTAGAGCAATCATTTCACCAATGCGTTTGTACGAATGGGCAAAATCGTCTTTAAAGTTAACAGCGGTTTACTACTGCCCTTCAACGTGAGAGGATTTTTTTGCAACCCAGGTTTGATTCAACAGTCACCATACCAGGAACTAAAAAGTTTCATGCTTTTGTTCCAAAAACCGAAGGCCTTATTATAAAAAGGACTAGTCTAGCATAGATTCTCATTGTAAAATAGTAAAAATTACAAAATAAAATTGTTCTCAATATGTTACTATGTGGTGTTATTATATTACTATTTTAATTTTACAGCATTCTTACTAAATACATCTTTTTTACGCCAATCAACTGACATAAACCAGTATGTACCATCACATTTAGTGCGCCATGCATGTACATTAATTTATCTAGCTCCGTAACTAATAGAGATCCCATTATAAAACTTCTTGTGTGTTTTAAATATACTTTAGGCTATAATTTAAATTTAAAAAAAAAGAAAAAGAAATGGTCAAAGTTTTTGAAAAAATATTTTGAAATTTTCACTTCCGGTTTTAGACATCCATTTTTTTTTATTTTTCAAAATTGATTTTTTTATTAAAAAGAGAAGAAAAAAACCTATACAAATCTCTAAAATTTATATTTGTTTGCATTTTTTTCTCATTCGAAAATCTACATCCAAAACATCAAAATTTCAATTATCAGTATTTTTTAAAGACCCATAACTTGAAGAATAAACATGGTAGAAAAAAAACATTACGTGTGAGCTTTTATACTTACAGCTTGGCCGGGGAAAGAAGACGCATCGATGGAATTTATTTCAGAGCACTATCACAGAGAAGTGCAGAATACGGTGTTCATTATCCCTTCAGGGTATTTTCATGCGCTTTATAAAAATAATGTATTACATGCATCCAAACTTTTATTCTATACCTTATGTGTGGCGAGTCCACGAAGTCTTTCCTGCAATTTATTTGGGTCACTGCTTTGTTTACGTTTTTACAGGCCAATCACGGACCGATACGGATATGTTATATTATTACATAGGCGGGTAATTTTTCATAATTCAATAATTTTTCATAATTTTTCATTTATACATAGTATTGCCGAAATTTTATTAATACTATTCATCACAATTCTATTAGGCTTTTAAAGAATATTATTATTTTTAATATTTGAATTTGTGAACTAATTGTGTACAAACTTCTTAATCGACGCCTATGGTTGAGGTCCGCTTAGCTTTCCCCCTTGCCGTTGCCCCACTCGTCAACTCTGACCGGCTAAGCTGTACTAGAGGTATAATTAACCCGAATAAGAACAAATTTTAAAACCTCACTTTTTTTTCCTGTTCGTTTTATATGAAATGTCCCACATGTGGTATGAAAACCAATAAAAAATGTAACTTTTTTTGAGCATTTATTTTCTAGAAAGTGTATGATGGCAGCTCATTCTATAAGTTACCCAAGGAGCAGATGAAGGGCATGATTGAAATTAGAGACACATATATGAATGAAACCGTTTTCGTGGACAGAAAAGCATT
This sequence comes from Cryptophagus acutangulus, assembly GCA_963556235.1. NCBI lineage: Eukaryota > Metazoa > Arthropoda > Insecta > Coleoptera > Cryptophagidae > Cryptophagus > Cryptophagus acutangulus. The sequence goes on along the minus strand of CAUVYR010000279.1, from coordinate 474,868 downwards.
AATTTGGCGAGCGGTGCAGTACCAAGCTAGCGACATTGCCCGTACTTGGAAAATGGACTGCCGAACTTGGCTTTGGAAAAACCGTAATAAGAATCAGCCTGGTCAGGGGCCAACAAATAATTAATTTGCACGTGGCTGTCAAAACACTAGGTACTATATTCTAATGCTATGTACTTACTTACGTGTTCTTTTGTGTTGCATGAAACATGAGTTTTGATATTTATATTTCGTAGTAATTTTATTTTCAGGGTTTAATTTAATTTAATTCGTTTCAAAAAATTTAGACACTAATGCGTATCAGTTTTCATTACACGATACAAGTAATAACTTTTTCATTTTATATGTTGTTTGAAAACTATGTGAATGTAGTACCTATTTATAAATAAAAATCATGCTTAAATACATGTAATATTAATATTTAACAGACTCGCCCCATTTCCACTATTTTAACGGCTTATTAAAACAATGCAGCGAGCTCGCGGATTAGGTAAATGCTGTTCGTCAGTTTGTCTGTTCCTTTTTTTTTAAACGCGTGAATCTTGTATATTTTAGTTCGATCAACATCAAATTTGGTAAAAATGTTTCATGATTATATCAAAGACAAAATTAGTCTATTTAGACCAGTGCAGATGCACTCATTAACTCTCTATTTTTACCTGTCTAATCTACCACTGAAAAAAGTGGTACAAGAAGTATGTTTAATTGCATTTTTTTTTTTTTTAAATTTACCTAATTTAAAATATAGTATGCGACTTAACATAAATTCTGTACCACGTTTTTCTGTCGTTCACTAACTTTTTGCTTCAGCCACTCTGGTGGTAGCTTGACTAAAAATTCAAATAAATAAATTATCAAATATTCTCAATAACTGCTTGAAAAAATGCCAAATTGTTATTGAATTTGATATTTACGCCAAATTGTTATTGAAAAATTACAACTTTCGACAATAAAAGAGCTCTAGTGTAATTATAAGTATTAAATCCATTCGTAAATTATTGAAGCTGTTTTTGAGCATTGCAGCTCTCATTATAGGCGTTTTAAGTGAAAAACCAACTATGGGTGAAAAAAACCACAGATTTTGATAGCTTTTCAAAAATCTGAGGTTTTTAAGGAGTTGAATTTTTTTAAGGGTTGAATGGTCAAAAAGGTGTAAACATGCATAATTTGTAACATGAACTAGTCAGAAGGAATACTTGATTTGAACCAAATTTTGTATACATAGCTAGACAAGAAGAGAAATCCGAGCATTTTTACTGCAAATAAGGACCGCATATTATTTTTAATTAAATTATTCGTAAGTATCTTTTTGCACTTCCGGGATTAAACGCCTACTTTAGGCGTTATTTTGAGGGACTAAAGTGGTACTTTTAATCCTTTAGGATCAAAATATTTTTTTTCTGCTCATATTAAATAATTCGAGCATTATCAAGTTGTTTTTAGTATAGAAAACCATCAATTATTCTATTAATCAAAAACAAATGAAATATTTTTTCATTATTCAATGATTGTCAACCAATCGTATGCCGAGATTTTTATTATTCCATTATACTCAACCAATCATAGGCCGAGTTTACATTATACTATCGAAAAATATCTTGTGAAATATCATAGTATGCCATGATAATAAATTCAAACGTCAAACGTTAGTTTAATTGAGAAAATTGTGAGCAGTGCAGCAGCAGTTTGTAAGAATGGACAGTGATGACGACGTAATTTTAACTCCACCAGATGTTGAAGAAACGGCAAAGCTATTGACTCTTAATTTGTTACCAGAAAAATCACGCAAAAAATATGAAATGGTGTACAGAGCATTTATGGATTGGCGTAACATAAAGTCGATAAATTCTTTTCCTACAATCGCATATAAAAGTAAGCCTTTGTGCTTCCATTTGACAACGAAAAGTTGGCGTTTTCCGAGGAGTTGTCACTTTCCCGCTCTAGATCTTTTTGCTGATTTTCCCGCTCGCTAAATCAAAACAATGCAGTAAAACAATAGTTTTTGTTTTTAGAAATGAGCGTTTCTTGGTTACCGATGATATAATCACATTTTTATTGGTTGTCAAAATATTAATTTTACATTTTTGCAACAAAAATTTAATTTCAAATCGATTGTAGAAAAAATCTTGCGTGTATTTCGAGCGCAAAGTGTTTTTGTCGCTCTCGCCAGATTGTCGTGCTCCGCTATCGCGTCGCACGACAACATTCTGGCTCGCGCGACAAAGTACCACTTTGCGCTCTTAATACACAAATAGCTATTTTTTGAAAATGTGCTTCTAACATATTTTGGCATATTAGCGGAAAAGTACGCATCATCAACATTATGGGCCAATTACTCTATGTTGAGAAGCACTATCAGCATTCACCACGACGTGAACATTAAAAACTATCCAAAGCTACGTTGCTTTTTAAAACGAAAGTCTGAAGGCTATCAGCCCAAGAAATCGAAAATCTTCACCCCTGAAGAAATCAACAAATTTTTAAATGAAGCCCCAGACAACGAATACCTGGCAACAAAAGTTGCATTGATCATGTGAATCATGAGTGCTTGTCGCACCAACGAGCTCCATGCCATGAAAATTCAAGACCTTGAATATTTAAATACCGCAATGCTTATAACAATTCCTGTCACAAAAACCAAACACGGATGTTTGTAGCGGATGACTTTTATAAAATGTAGCGGATGACTTTTATAAAATTATAAAAAAGTATAAGAATCACAGGCCATCAAATGTTACATGTGAATCCTTTTTTTTAAATTACCAAAAAGGAAAATGTACCCGCCAAAGAATTGGACCAAATAAATTTGCCTCTATGGGGAAACAAATTGCTTTATTTCTGGGCTTGTCAGATGCCAGCATGTACACCGGG
>CAUVYR010000279.1:261171-471800 GCA_963556235.1 Cryptophagus acutangulus | reverse complement strand
AAAAAACCGAGTTTCAATTGTTTCTGTGACCGAACGACTATAACCGGTCGACTAAATGACCGATCGGTCAAAAACCGATCGTTCGGTCGGTCAAAAACCGATCGTTCGGTCAAAAACCGATCGGTCAGTCGAAAACCGATCGGTTGGTCAAAAACCAAACTTCTATTTTCCTACAGAAAAATATTATATATAGTCAATTTTGCATATCATTGGGTAGTGGAAAGTCGTACAGACATGGTTGTGGTATCGATGGATATGTCTCATGGTGCTACAGTGCGACTTTTGTTTAGATTAAAGAGCGACATCGACGACTTTAGGGAAAGGCAAAAAATCGATAAAATGAGATTTGTGGTTTTCAAGTTTCCATTTTCTATTTTTAATTGTCTGATCAATCGCAGCAATTGTAGGACCAATCGTAGCAAAGAAGAAAAAACTCAAAAAGCTACAAACTGTATCGGTACGGTAAGTGTTTGTCTTTTTTCTTATCATGACCTGAGACGTACTAAAAAATTAGAATCAAAATGCTTAAATGATCAGAAATTGATTTTTCTAAAATCGGTATTCTCAAAAATCAGTTTTTCGAAAATCGTTTTTTCGAAAATCGGTTTTCGAAAATCGGTTTTTCAACAATCGATATTTCGAAAATCGGTTTATCGAAAATCGATTTTCCGGTTTCTTCGAAAACCGACTAAAAACCGACCGAAAACCGACCAATCGATCGGTGTCGGTTATCACGTTTCCGTAACCGCGGTTTTCGAATCTAATTTTAACCGATCTATCGGTTAACCGGTTTTCATGCCCAGCCTTAATTTGGATCAAGTTAAATTCCGTATGGTGTCTAGATCATTTTGGAGTGACCCCCCCAGAAAGTGTATGTTGTATTCGAACAACCAACTATTGCGCAATACTTAATTAATATCAATCATCTTAATTAATTATCAATTGTGCTAATGAGAAAATATATTGGGTTCAAATTAAAAGCTCATATAAATATTGTTACATTTATTAGATTTTATATGTACGTGTTCAAGCGTGAGATTTTTGCACAAGTTTTTTCCTGCAAATTCAGCATATTTTTGGCTCAGGGATTTTATACAGATATTTTTTAGCAGAGTAGAGTATTTTTCAGAACGGGAATTGCGTGATTGATTTTTATAGTTCAATTTATGTTTGAACTTCATTAGTGAAAGGCGTTCAGAAGATTGTTGCTAGTGCACAAATAATTATAATTATAATAAATAATAATTTCGGTAAGTAAATCAATACACATTACATAACATAAAATTTTATTTTACTTTATTCTTGTCTTAATATTTACTAATGATATTGTATTTTTTAGAACAAAAACAAAAAAAAATGAATAAGTCTCTGGGCAACAACCATCATCTAATTGATTTCGATGAGGAATTAATTAGTTTTAAAGACATAATGGGGGAAAATATTACTCCACCGCCTCAAGCAACACCCGCAAAACGAAAGCGGGCGGTTGCTGGCTCATCAAGAACGGGGGTAGGAAGCGGCAAACAAATTCGAATGGACGCACCACCACCACCGCCTCCACCAACAACAATTACAGCAATAATTGGGGGAGAAGAAGAAGAAGAAGATTCTGTCGATGAAAGTGCTAGTATTAGTGAGGCATTCGAAAATTTATTTGCCGATGTGACATCAGCCGCAATTACTCCATCTACTTCCACGCTATCCAGAAAACTTGGTGATGGGGTGGTCACCGTGACAGCCCCCAAACCATCAAATTCTACCCATCTCATTAAAATCGAGATGTATGATGTGAAGGAAATCGCAGGGAAAGCAGCTACCGACATATGGCGCCACAGTTTGTTGCGCACAAGAGTGTATTTAAATAAAAGTGAAAATCAACAAGTATTTAATGCGATCACCATGATTACCCTGGATTTAGCGAAAAAATTAAAAACAACTAAAGGATCGGAATCAAAATTCAGCAAACAATTGAATGTATAATGGTAAACAATTATATTTCTTTTTTAATAATAATATACTGCATGTTTGGTTTTTCTTAGTAATGTTAATAAATTTATATGGGAATGTTTAAAATTGTAATCATATTTTTTCTACTTTAAATAAAAAAATGTATTTTTGCTTAATAAATAATAATAATAATAAAAAATGCTGAATATTTGTTTTTTATCACCACAAATTTATATGTGAATGTTTAAAATTGTAGTCATATTTTTTTTACTTTAAATAAATAAAAAATGTATTTTTGCTTAATAAATAATAATAATAAAAAAATGCTGAATATTTGTTTTTTTATCATTACATCAAAAAAAAAAAGTTAAAACTGAGTTCAACACGAAAAAAATTATTCGCATTCTACTGCTCGTTGAGAAAAGATCTATTTTCTCTCCTTCATTTAATAATAATATTAATTAACAAGTGGGTGCATCTTTTTTGCTGATCTGGTAAGTTTTTTTACTATAAAGTATTAATTACATTTATAATCCTATATCAATGGTGTATTTATTTAGCAATAATGTGGGCTTGCTATTCCATGGACAATCTAAATAAAAGCTTTGGGGGGTTGGAAAATACTTTTAACAATCAAGTTAAATACCACATGGGGTTACTAAATATTCGAGCTACGGAATTTTGTCTAGAACAAAACAAATTGGACCCCATCATGGACGTTGAGGAATGCTCAAAGAAAGAATCCGAGTGTTACAGCGCTATCGAGGCTTGCGAGTATTATTTGGAAAACAAAATAGATAAGGCACGACTACTTCAACTATTATCTAAATATGGACAAACAATGACGGAGCAAAATATTAATGTTAATACTTAATTTGCTGTATATAAAATTGTATGCCAAATACTAAATATATATATGTATAAATTATACTCCATAATATTGTTTTTATTTCTTTATTAGTAGAGATATATGCGAGTTCTGGAACACAGGACTTCTTTGTGTGTAATGTAAACAAGTTTTGGGTGTCTTATCAGTGACTTGGTAATGATTGGAAAAAGAATCATATCAATCGGTGTGTGCAAAAATCACTTCATTGGGAAAAGTGTCATATCAACAGATATATGCAAAAATCTCTTCATCAACTTTCATGTGATGTTTTGAATCAAAGACAACCGCATCATATCACCAGCTGAAACAGGAAGTCAAGCAAATCAATGTTTATAGTTTACAGTCTGCAAATATATTTAAATAAACAAAAGATACATTGAAAAAATTATGCGGATTGCTACCTTCCATTTATCAGTTAGACTTCTTTAACAAAAGTTGTGCAAAATTAATTCGATAGAAACAAGTTATTTCTGGTGAGTACCAAATTAATTATTCTAGTCATATTACATATTCTTTTATTTTCTATTAAAATTAATACGGTTTATATTATTTATTTAGGTTTAAAGAAAAATGAATGATATCCTGACAAGTGCCATGTTTGATGCAGATTTGCTCTCATTTAATAATGCCATAAAACCACCACAACCATCACAATTATCAACAAAACGTAAACGATCGAGTGCAACACCAACAAACTCCTCTACAAATAAGGGAAAGCAAATCCACATGGATGCACATCCATCAAATGTTGTAAACAATGAAAGTGATGTGGATGATGCGTTCGAGGAACTATTTTCCGATGTGGGGAGTAAAGAAATTGTATTATCATCGTCGATGTCAAGAAAACTCACTGGTGGAACGGTTACTATTACATCACCGAATCCAAATGGAGCTACACACTTCATAAAAATTGAGGTTTACGATATGAAGGATATCGAGGGAAAATCAAGCAATGAAATATGGAGACACAGCACTGTGCGCTCGAAAGTGTTTATTAATCGAGCTGAAAATCCACAGATCTTCAACGTGATCAACACGATCACTCTGGATTTGGCTAAGAAGATGAAAAATACAGAAGGTTCGGAAACCAAATTTATTAAAATCTAAGTATTTTTTTTTATCTTTTTAAATATATATTATATATACTTCAATATTTTCAATTTCAATTTCTGAAATAGTATTGTTTAACGGAATGATTTAATTAAAATTTGTGTATTCTCAATTGTTTGTTTTTATGTAGAATTATTTTTATTAATATTATAATAATCCTAACCCGATAATTAAATGTGTGTAATTAATATAAAAATAAAGGAAACTATACTTATAAATTTCGTGTGTTTATTTTGTTTATTATTGGTGAGTATAAGACAGACATATTATAAAACAATGCAATTTAGTAATGCAATGTTTATAATCATAGTTGATGGTTCATAATTATATATTTTGTCTCTTAAGTTAAAAAATACATTAATTATAATAGCAGTATATATTTAGTTATTTGCGCTACTAGTAGCGGTAAGTAAACTTTTTTGTCCGAGGTAGAAGTTTGTGTACCGAGGCGGAGCCGAGGTACACAATCTTCCGAGGACAGAAAAGATACTTACCTGCGTGTTGCGCATTACGTTTTTCTCACTACCAATTTGAAAATCATTAGTAAACTCTACTAAATTAATAAACTGACATTCCATTTATATCTATCAAAAAGTCGCGGCACACTGGTTTCGTGTTTATATTTATAATATTATAAAATCTAGTCGTCTATGCTGAATGGTTGCTAAGGCAATGTATAATAATAATTTATAATTAATTAATTAATTAATTAAAATAATTAATTAATTAATTTTATAATTAATTAATTATTATTATTTTATTTAATTATTATAATAATTAATTTTATAATAATTAATTTTAATAAATAAATTAAATTATTTTAAATATATTCCTCATTCGTTTGGTATATTTTTAATTTTTAGACACCCTAGCGCGGAAAGTGTCCTATCGCGGAAAGTGACCTAATGCGGAAAGTGACCTGCCGCGGTAAATATTGTTTTTACATAGTTACGGCGCGTTGTTAAGGTAGCTAGGTGTTCTACTTTCCATTACATTTGATTTTTTATCAATGTAATGTCAATTTACCTATATGGTAGTGAGAAAAATAAATTTTACTTACACCGCATAAACATCATATGCAATTATACGACAATTATATCATCTTATAATAAATAAAGAATTAAAAAAAGGATGGTGATTAAAAAAACTCTAAGAATTAACCTAAAATGTATATATTTTATTCAAATCATGTAATACAAAATAATCAATATTGACAATTTTGTTTATTTATACAAACAACAAAATTGTATATTTATATAAAATAAATAATACGCCGCAAAAGCACCGTGCCATGAAAGCATAATATTATTAAGCAGTTTTTTTTTTATTATTAATACGGAGCGATGAAAAAATCACACCTTAATTCCTTCAATCCATAAGTTAATCGATATTAAATTTGTTTAATCATAGAATGGAAAGGAATAAAATATCAGAGCTTTAATATGATTGAACGTTATGATTCACATCACATCTTTGGAGACATACGCCAATTTTTAGCACTCCATATATATGATGGTGCAATATTTTAACACATGTCAGCTGCTTTAATAAGTAGCATTTTTTTCATGAAAAATCGATAGTTGTTAGAAAGAATTTGCATAGATTGCATCATATTTCAAGCATGTTGATTTAAGAAAAAGTGACCAACCAAATTCAATTTAAAATAAAACTAAAAGTTTAAAGTTGCTAAAAATTTTGTTGATGTTTATTATTCAATCAAGTTAAATTTAATTATAAAAAAAATTAAGGTATGTGTATGAAAATGTATTAATAATGTTTTATTTATATGAAAAATAATTTGTAGGATCATAAACCCGACTAAACCTGTAGATCATATGCCCGACTACAAACAAACGCAAATAAATTATAAATAGGCAACATTTACCGAGACATTTACATTACCATTATCACCATAATAAGGGTATAAAGTTTAAAATGTATTTATCTTTGCAATATTTATATCAATAAATACTTTTTAGGAATAATGGACAATCTTTATAAAACATATATAAAATCCATGTTCGAGAAAACTCAGAGAAGCAAACAGAGCCAAGAAGTATCAAAACCATCTATAAAAAGAAACTTTTATGGAGATTACATTAACTCTGTTTTGAAAAAAGGTAGTACTCATGTATTATTAGATCGAAATGAACCACAATCTAAATATAAAAAACTCGATACTGCGAATTCTTATTTAAAATATATAAATCAAGTTTTAAAACCAATCGCAAAAAGAGATGTGATAGAAACAAATACAGATAAAAATGATTTGTTTTTAATTAATATTGAGACAGCTTTTAAAAAACGAATGTTAACCAATGCAATATTGAATACAAACAAAATTCTAAATCCCAAGATTTTTTTACAAACAACCTAAAATTTAATTCAAACAAAAGTAAATGAACTTCGCAAAGTTGCACCAATTAAAGCGCAATTATCCTTATTTTGTGAGATGATTCTTCCAAAAACAGAAGAGGTGAAGACTATTTATCTTAACGCGAAATATGAAGTTATTTATCTTACTTCAGACTTATCAGAATGGTACAATAATGCGACGGAAAAAATTCTAACACGTTTGGCTGAATATCAAGAACGAGACAGTGGATGGGCTCTACTTAAGATAATTCAAATTAATTTAAATATTAATAAATATAGCCCATTTACTGTTGGCGCTAAATTTTTTACATTACCGAAGTATGTTCAAGCCCGAAAAGCAGTAATTAATGTTCAATGTAGTGATGATTGTTGTTTTGCATGGGCGGTGGTGTCGGCACTCCGACCTGTCAAAAATAATCCTCATAGAGTATCCTCATATCCAGATTTCAAAGAAATTCTCAAACTAGATAAAATTACATTCCCCATGGATTTATCGCAAATTCCGAGTTTCGAAAACCAAAATGATATATCTATTAATGTGTATGCGTTAAAGAAAAAAGATGATTGGCTCATTTTAAGTGAGAATAGCGATGAGGAAAATATTTCAAGCAGAACCAATAACCAAACTATTAACTATGAAATTTTACCTATATATATAGCAAAAAATCATAAAAATGTACATATTAATCTATTAATGGCAGAAATACCCGAAGAATCAAAGCCAGAAAATCTACCAAAATATCACTTTTGCTGGATCAAAAATTTACCCAGATTGGTTAGTAGGCAGATGACTGAAAACCACAGCGGCTCTCGATGGTTATGTGATAGATGTTTATGCTATTTTTATCGGAAAGATAAATTCAACCAACATAAAATTGATTGTTTAAACTCCACAGCGGTTAAATGTGTTATGCCAAATGAACATACTAAATGGTTATATTTTAAAAATTTTAAACATAAAGAATTCCATCCATTTGTAATTTATGCAGATCTTGAATGCCTCCTCGTACCAATCGATACATGCGAACCCAACGATTTACACAGTTTCACTAATGCCTACCAAAAACATATACCATGCAGTATTTCATATTATTTAAAATGCAGTTTTAATGATAGTTATTCTGAATTAGATTTGTATAGAGGAGAAGATTGTATTGAGTGGTTTGTAGATAAATTAAATAAAATCACAGATAAAGTAGCAGATATATATAGTAATAAATAAGACATGTTACCACTATCACAAACAGAATTAGATAAATTCGAATCTACAAACATTTGTCATATTTGCGAAACTGAGTTTATACCACCTTCAGATTTTGCGTTAGATGCAGAGGAGGAAGATTGGTTAACAAAAGTTAAAGATCATTGTCATTTAACAGGAAAGTTTAGGGGTGCTGCTCACATCAGCTGTAATCTTAATTATCAAATTCTTACAGATGTGGTAGTAGTTTTCCATAACCTTCAAGGTTATGATGCCCATTTCATTATTAAAAAATTATATGAAAAAAACGTTATGGGTGATGATGGTAAAATGTATTTAAAAAATCCGGGGAAAATAACTACAATTCCTATAAATAAAGAGAAATACAAAGCATTTACAAAATATAACAATACAAATAATATAAAATTAAAGTTTATAGATTCTTTTAATTTTATGAGCTCGTCTCTAGATAAACTTTCATCCTATCTGAAAGAATATACCATTACAAAGAAATATTTTAAAGATATATCGGATTTAAAATTAAACCTTTTATGTAGAAAAGGTGTTTTACCATACAGTTACCTAAACAGTTTTGAGCGTTTTACTGAAAAAATATTACCAGATCGAAAACATTTTTTTAATAATTTAACTCAAGCTCATATTAGTGATAGCGAATATAATCATGCTCAGACTGTTTTTTCTGAATTTGAATGCACAAACTTGGGAGATTATACGGATTTATAACTGAAAACGGATGTGTTGTTATTAGCAGATGTTTTTGAACAATTCCGGTTATTATGTAAAAAAACATACGATTTAGACCCAGCTAATTATATAACAGCACCAGGATTATCTTGGGATAGTCTATTAAAACTCACCAAAATAAAACTTGAATTGTTGACAGACATCGATATGTTATTATTTATTGAAAGGGGTATTCGTGGTGGTATTAGTCAGTGTTGTGGTAGATATGCCATTGCTAATAATCGTTATATGCAAAATTTTGATATTTCACAACCTGAATCATATCTCATATATTTAGATGCAGTAAATTTATATGGTTGGGCAATGTGTCAATGCCTACCCACTGGTAATTTCAAGTGGATAGACGAAAGAAAAATCCCTTATTTTAACGTATTAGACATTCCGGATGATTATGAAAAAGGCTATATTTTAGAAGTTGATCTGATATACCCTGAAAGTTTGCATGATTCACATGTAGATATTTCTTTTTGTCCTGAAAATAAAATTCCAGTGAATGGAAAACACAAAAAACTATTAACAACACTCGAATCAAAAAATCAATATATTATACACTATAGAAACTTGAAACAATGTCTTAATCATGGATTAATACTTAAAAAAATACATCGCATAATAGAATTTAATCAGTCAGCTTGGATGCGTCCATACATTTTGAAAAATACTAAGCTACGAATGGAATCCACTAATGAATTTGAGAAAAGTTATTACAAGCTAAAAAACAATAGCGTTTTCGGGAAAAGCATGCAAAACGTTAGAAAAATGCGTAACGTTAAATTAGTATCAAAATGGGAAGGTAGTTATGGAGCAGGTAAATTAGTGGGTAAGCCCAACTTCAAAGATAGAGTTATCTTTGATAAGGATTTTGCTGCCATTGAATTATATCGTCTCAAAGTAACGTTTAATAAACCTATCTATGTGGGTATGGCTATTTTAGATATAAGCAAGACTTTAATGTATCGATTTCATTATGAGTATATGAAACAAAAATATGAATCTGCAAGCTTAAAACTTTTATATATGGATACAGATTCATTAATTTATTCCATAATCACAAATAATTTTTATGAGGATATTCTCCCAGATTTATCGCAATGGTTTGATACATCTGATTATAAAGAAAACAATCATTATAACTTTCCCAGAATTAATAAAAAGATATTAGGATTATTTAAGGATGAACTGAATGGCGAAATTATGCAAGAGTTTGTAGGTCTTCTCTCAAAAATGTATTCATATTCTATAAATAGCAAACATGTAAATAAGGCTAAAGGAGTGCAAAAATCAGTTGTTCAAAAATTAGCTTTGGAGGAATATAAAAACTGTTTGTTTCAAAATATTTCTACATATAAAACACAAAATAGAATTGTGTCAAAACGACATGAGGTTTTTACAGTTAAACAAAATAAAATTGCGTTAAATCCTATTGATGAAAAACGATATATAACCGAGAATAATGTAGAAACACTACCGTGGGGACACTATTCTCTGAACATTTAGATTAGGTTAAGTTATGTCATACCATGTTATGTTTAATGTTTCGACATCGAATATGTAAAATCTTCATTGAGTGTGTTATAGTATTAATTTTATTTTATTATGTTGTATGTATTCTAATATATGTATTAAATAAAATAAATTTGTGAAAATAAAAATCGAAGTGTTTACAATTTAGCATATTTTTTATTTGATACACACCCATATAATATATTAACAATTATAATTTGTAACTCAATAATTAATAAGTTTAATTCAATACTTTTAAATATTTCAAATAAAACGCTCCCTATATATTCTCTGACGTTCATCTATATTGAGAATTGGTTTTAATTTTGTTTCAACATCTTTGATACGATTTGTAAATCTTGCTCGATCTCTTGCAGCCTCTTCCCAATAGCCCTTTCGTGCTGCCTGATAAGCAAACAACCATTGAACCATCGGGTATATTTTATTTTGATTTAGAGCAAAACAAACATGTTTATTGATGTTAACATGTTTAATTTTATTTTTAGTCTCGAACGACATTTTTTTTTTTGTAACACCTCTAGAATAATGTTTGAAAGTAATGTTTTATTATTTTAATGCACACTCAGAGCAGTTGCGTATCATCGGGGGTGGACCATCAATTTGATCTCGAGTGGATGTATTATAATGTTGATAGCATCGCCTACATCCATAAATATTCGGATTAAGCTTCAAATTTGTTGATAAATTTTTCCAAACACTTTCTATAGAATCGGCAGCAAATGTAATCAAGAATTCAATTGGTAAACATTCAATTTCTTGTGGTGACATTAATATGAGTTGTTTTTTTTCATAAAAAGATAATATTGCTTGACCTATTGTAGGTTTTTGATAAGATGCAAACCATTTTTGTAAAAGTTGTATGTTTTTAAATGCACAATAATTAGTATTAGCAATCGCATGCGCTGAGGAGCATTTATAAAATTGAAGCATTTGATTTTGCAATAATTTTAAGGTTGGGCATCCCATATCTTCCAAATTCATAACATTCTCAAATCCGCAATTTTTCAACCATTTTTGTTTATCCAATCCTTTTACATAAATTATCGTAGCCTCATGCAACGCTTCATGAAGAACATTATTTAAATCTCTATATGGTATGCCGACGGTTTGCCAATGTATACCATGATGATGGTTCAGAAGCCAATTCTTTGATGGTTTTTCAGAATTTAAATATTCATAATCGTTTGGTGCGCTAAATACAAATACTTGTGCATTTTCAGGGCTATCAACTGAAACTAATGCTACTTCTTTGAATATAAATTTGTTTTTTTTTCATAAAACCTTGAAAATCTGCAATGAACTTCATTATTTTCAGCAAAGTGTTACACTAACTTCTGTACTCTTCCACTAATTGGTTTATACTCAATGACTCGATCATGTAAAATCAAACAATAGGCAGTTGTATTCAAGGGAAATTTTTGTTTTGATTCAAATTCTAATCGAATGTCAACTGGAGCCGACTTGAGAGACTCGTTTTGTTGAGAACAATCTATAAAAATGAGTGGAGCAGTATTTATAAAATCAGATTTATTTAATAACGCCTCGCTTTCATGTGAGTAGTATGCATTTTGAAATCCTGCATACATATCATAGAGAAGAGCATACTGATTATGATCAACATCCAAATTCATGTTTCCATATGGATACGATTGAGAATTTAAATAAAATTTAACATCACTAACTTGACAATGATCGAATTTACTAACATCAATAGCAGCATTATTTTTTCGATTAGTCTGAAAACCAAGAATTACAAATCTGGGTTTTTCTAATTGATTAGCAGTTTTAATTGTCCATATTTGTTTTTCTGTTGTTTGTAGCATGGGATATTCATACAACTCCCAAGTTCGAAAACTCATAGAAATTGTTGGATCTTTTTCAATATAACGTAGCATATCAATTTTTTGTTTATCAGAAAGTGTAATATATGGAACTCTCCACTCAATTTTGTTTAAAACAAACTTAAATGGTTCAACCTGTGATTGAGCAATAGCGTTTAAATCAGTTCTTGATCTGATAATAATAAGTTCATGTTTAGCATTTGCAATAACTTTGAGATAATCTTCAGCAAAACCCAAAAGCATCTTAAGCGGTATAACAATATCGAAGTACCCCTCATTATTGGTGATTGTGGTGTTAGGACTAGCTTTCCACCCAGCATTTTCCATCATCCGGCTTTTATTAATATAAAGAGAAAAATACCCTTTCATCGTGGATGTAATTCCAACATTTTTACATCTATCTATTTCTACACCATTTAATTCATAGCGAATTTCATCAAACAAATGACATATTCCGTTGTTTATAATATTTGTATGTTCCACAGCAGTACCATCATCTTTCAACAATCGCCCAAAAATATGCAAACTGCTTTTGTTAGGTCTAACATATAAATCCTGATTCTGGATCGTTATACGAATTTCATCATTGTTGTTAAACGTGGATGATGCATATGGTTGATGTACATGAATTTCATTGTTAGATATAGAGTCATCATACTCCACATTGGAGCGAATATTTAACATATTAGACATTATTGATTTTTGTTTTAAACGAATTGATAGCTCGAGAGTAACTCTAAATGAGTTTATAATAAACAACCGTAAATGCTTGATGAGCACTTTTGTACAATTCAACTTTACTTTACAGCTGGTGATTTCTTCGATTTCTTTGGAACAACCGACAGATTTAAACTTTCTAGAGTTGCTCTGCTTGCTTGTGTGAGTGCTTTGATTTGTGGTGCACGAGTGATCATCTTCTTGCATTGCTCCTCTTTAAAATACGTTTTGACAACACTTTTTATATCTTTAACATCATCGTATCTGTTGTAAACAATACCCATATTAATACTTTCTTATATGCAACCTTATCGTTATGACTTCGCCTCGAAAATTGACCAACTTATTATCTTGATCGAGTATTTGAATACTTATATTATCTATCGAACGTGCATTTATTGGTAGATAGATGACGTTTGCAGGTTCCTGAACTATTTTATACCCAGGCGGCACCATTGGAAAAAACTCATAGAGCGTATGTGCTTGCTGATCATTTAAATAAGCACCATTAATAATATTACATTCTACACGCACTGTATTAATTTTAAGTATATTAACCGGAAGATCAGATTCATGTTGAATATTTGGCTTCAGGACTTCTTTTCTAAACCCCAGTAATTTATAGATAGAATCTTCTGGAGTAAAATTTATTGTTCGATTGCTCTTTATCATACATTTTAAGGTATTATTGTTTGCCTTCATTTCGAAAGCAATTCCTTTATTTTCTACTTCGCTTTTAATGTATTCAGCAATATCTGTCAACTCGTATGAACCAACAGGTAAAGTGATAATAAAATCATCGATGTAAAATTTATTATGATCCACATCAATATTGGGAATGGAATTAAAAGTTTGCAGATTAACCAAACCTAACTCATAATTTTCATTTTCCAATAACTGAATTGGAGGAAAGTAATTTGTTGATAGCACCGATTCGTTTCCAGAGAGTGAAAGAGTAAACGACATTGTAGACAGGTTGGATATCAAATGACTTTTAATTATTATATATATATTTATTTATGTATTATTCATCTAATTGGTTACATAAAAATTTTAAACATAAATGACCACATACAAACGTGTTGTAATTTTGATAACTTTCATAGTTGTAATTAGCGCTACCTCCTAGATATTTAACTATTTCCGATGGTGGGCGAAGGTTTCCAAAACTATCAAAATACATAACAGTACTTCCTCGTTTTTGATAGCATACCCAATGGGTACCAGGTCCATTCTTATCGTCTAAATTTACAATACCACACTCATTTTTATCAACTTTGGTTGGTAGATTGTTTCTCATAAAAACTCCACGGAAATTTTTAATCTTAAGCTTTTTTGCATAATAATAAAGCTCGTTATCTGTTAAAGCTCTATCGGGCAGCTTACTTATTAGTTTTTTGAGGTATTGTTTGATGGTGAAATAAATAACCCATACCCCTTCTTATATGGTTGCATATATAACCCATGACCTCCAATTTTTACACCCTCCATTGCTTTATTATGACGTATGTTCTCCTCAAGAAGCTTTTTAGCCGCGCTAGCATCATTCACCGCTTTAGCAATACCAGCTGCTCCTCCAGCTAAAGCTCCAGCTGCGCTTAACCCCGCAAATATAGGAATAAGCAATGGTAAAAACCCACCGGTTTTAGGTAATGATATAACTTTAGGCGTCTTTACATTTTTCTTACCACCAACAGATTTTACCAGCCCATTAACAGCTTTTAATGCGTTTTTAATTGCTATTTTGGAACTTTTTGTTTTAGCCTCTTTTACAGCTTTTTTCGATGTGCTTATAAGTTTTTTGAGAGATAAAAAGTTTTTTTTTTCATCGTGTTGTTCAAATAATTATTTGTATTTTCGGGACTTTGCCCCATACCCAGCTTAGTTTTTGCCTTCATAGCATTTGCTACAGACCATGCAACCACTTTTTCACCAATCTTAGCATCTTTTGCAAAAACTCGCTGCCAAGCTTTGTCTGTTAATACCGCATCAGCTTTATGACGATTTGCAAGATTACCTTTGTTTTGTGAATATGTGATGTCATGTTGTTTACATGCTGTATCAAGCGGATTTATACCAGGATCTCCATTTTGTAAACGTTTCGATAATTTAGTACCAGGTCCACAGTATTGATATCCAGGTACATGCATTTCAAATGGCATATTATCAATGGCCCAATTAAGTATTCCTTTTCCTTTTACTGTTTTTCGTTTAATGTTTTTTGTTTTATTTTTACGCTCCATCTTTATGCTTCAACGTTCACTAATCAATTGATTATAATTATAAAACATATTGCGATATATCCAGTTATATTCAAGATGCGAATCAATAAGCAGCGAGATACGCTAAAAGTTTCAAACTACGATTTATTAGCAGAAAATAAAATTTCTATTCAAAAAAGGCATGGAGCATTATTACCAAACACAATAAGATGTATCATTTGTGGTCCTTCAAACTGCGGAAAAACAAATGATATATTAACACTGCTTGCGCATAAAAATGGTCTTCGATTTGAAAATGTTTATGTGTATTCCAAATCTCTATTTCAACCTAAGTATGAATTATTACGAAAAATATTAGAACCTATTAAAAATATTGGTTATTTTACATTTTCGGAGAATGAATGCATAATGCCTCCGAATGAAGCTAAAACAAATTCTATATTTATTTTTGATGATGTTGCATGTGAAAAACAAAATAATATTAGAGAATATTTTAGTATGGGTCGTCATAAAGATGTTGATAGTTTTTATTTATGTCAAACATATACTCGCATTCCTAAACATCTCATCAGAGATAATACAAATTTAGTAATTTTGTTCAAACAAGATGATCTAAATTTGCGACATATTTATGAAGATCATGTAAATACAGATATGAAAATTGTTGATTTTCAAGAATTATGTAGATTTTGTTGGAAAGACAAATTTGGTTTTTTGGTTATAGACAAAGATAGAGATGTTAACATGGGGCGCTACCGTCAAGGATTTGATTGTTTTGTTGAAATTAATTATAAATAAGTCTTTAAGGTTGTGAATATAAGGTTACTCCTCATTCAGTCGCTGACCGTTAATCTTAGATAGTAGTTTAATTGATCCTGCTACACAACTTAACTTAAAACATCAAACTTGACGTCAAACTTGACTTAAACCGTTAAACTTAACTTAAAACTTGACGCTAAACTTGACTTAAACCATTGAACTTAACTTAAAACTCAGCCTCAAACTCGACTCAAACCATTGAACCGAACTTAAAACTTGACGTCAAACTTGACTCAAAACTTTTAACTTGACATCAAACTTGACTTAAACCTTCCTTTGAGCTTATCATATTTTATTGAAAAATGGAGGCTAAAAATAAAACAAATATATTGCGTGAGATTGTTTCAACCAGTAATGCTATTCGAAGTAAACATCGGTTGATGAAATTAGGTAAAATGTCATCAGATGATCAGCTGAAGCAAAAATTAAAATCAATAACTAATCCGTTAAACGAATTAGTAAATTTGTCAAAAAGTACTAACTTAATAAAACAGTCAGAAGACGAAGATAATGAAATAAAGAAGGAAATAAAGAGGGAGATCAATAATAATAGTAATATTATTAGTAGATATGAGAAACTTTTAACAACAAAAAGACAGAGCGCGAATCTTGATCATGTTTTTGGTGTAAGAGTGGTGGATAATAAAAAAATGGTTGGTGATAGCCCGATATATTTTTCCGATGATAAAGTCAGTGTAAATGATTTTAGTTGTTCTAATTCTGAGGGGCTACTAGAGTTACTATTTAAAAAGCTTCCTAACGATAAAGTTATTACTGAAAATGACTATGATAATTATAAAAAAATATTAAAAACATGTAACGGTCATAAACAAAAATATGAACCTGATGGTAAAATTTCTGCATCAAGAGGAGAAAAATATCGTAAATATATATCCAAATTATTTGAAGAAGATAAAAGTAACAGAACAAAACAAAGAAAATCACTAAAATTAGCGCATGTGAAAGGTTATGGGATACCTGAAACTTTAAAAATAGAAGGTAATCCTCCTAAAACTGATTATTTATATTGGGATGATCCAAACGAGCTAGTTGATCGTCTAAGATTATTAGTTGCTTCACGAGCAGCTGGTAACAATAATCATGAAAATGAAATCATATCAATAGTGGAAGAGCTGCGAGAAGCGGAGATTATATATTAATAAATATTTTAGATGGTTATCTAGTTGTATTTAGTGTAGAGAACGATAAACACTTAACAACATGAGTGTTGATAAATTTGGTAATCATTGGACAAATAATAAAACCATAATTACTAGTATGTTACCGCATGGCCCTCCTGGAATTGGATTTCTTTTAACATTCGATGAGCATTTTAACATCAATAATAAACTTTTACGAAATGTAGCAAATCCAGAAGCTGAAAATGATGCAACCAATAAATCTTATATAGATAATATTGCTCAAAACATTAATGAGCAGATAAACAAATTGTATGATAATGTAAATAAACTGAAAATTGATGTTATGGATGTAAGAAATATATTATTAGTCAGCATTACTAATAATGAAGCAGCTTCAATCGTGTTAGAAAATAATTTTAATGAACATGAAAAACTTTTGAACCAAACCAGTAAACATATTGCTTATTTAGATACGCAGATAAACTCCTTGAAATTGCAAACTAATCCGACATAATTAAATCTTATAAAATGTCTTATATAGAATACATATTTTAACTTCATGACACTATTAAATAGTAAATCAGATATGAATGAAGCAAAAGAACAGCCAGTGAAAGAATTGCATGCTCCTGCTAGAAGGAATTATCAAAAGAGGCATGTTATCATCAAGGGTTTAGATGAATCATGGCAGGCTGATTTGGTTGAGATGATTCCTTACGCTAAAGTAAACAACAACTATAAATATATGCTAACAGTTATTGATAACTTTTCGAAATATGCATGGGCTGTGCCTTTAAAACGGAAATCGGCTGAAGATGTTGTTGAAGCTATGACTACAGTATTATCTAGCAGACGTATTCCTAAAAATTTGCAAACTGATAATGGTAAAGAGTTTTATAATTCACAATTTTCAGCTCTTTTATCAAGGCATCATATAAATCATTATTCAACAAATAGCAACTTAAAAGCTAGCATATGTGAAAGATTTAATCGCACCCTAAAAGAAAAAATGTGGAGAAAGTTTAGTCTAGGAGGTTCATACAAATGGCTAAACATTCTCCCATCATTATTAGAAGAATATAATAACTCCATACATAGTACTATTAAGATGAAACCTATAGATGTAAATATGAATAATGAAAAGGATGTTCTGGAAAAGTCATATAATCGGATAAAAATGGTTGATTCTGCTAAGATGAAATTTAAAGTAGGCGATGAAGTACGCATCAGTAAATATAAAAAAATCTTTGAAAAAGGGTATACTCCCAACTGGACAACCGAAATATATACCATCTATAAAATCCAGCTCACCAATCCTATAACATACAGAATAAAAGATTATCAGGATAAAAAAATTGAAGGATGTTTTTATACACAGGAGCTATTAAAAGTCAAGAATTCTGATATATATCTTGTGGAGAATGTAATTAAAAAACGTGGTGATAATGTATTGGTAAAATGGTTAGGGTTCGACAGTTCGCATAATACTTGGATTAAAAATCATAGTATATAGTGTAGTATTTACTTAGTTTTATTAATTATGTAAAATTTAAACTAAATAAATAAATGAATAAATAAATAAGACTTTTGTTTGATTAAATTTTTTATTAAAATAAGTAATGTTTACATATTTAAATTTAGATATTTTAAACTGATGCAGCAAAATTGTCTAAAAATGGTTGATTGTATTTAACTAAGAAATTCATCAGACGATCCATATCTATTTTTTTCTCCAAATATAATTCGCAGGCTTCTATGGCTTTGTAACATTCGTATTCTTTTTTCTCACATTCCTCACGATCGAGTAGTGGATCCAGCTTATTTTGCTCCAAACAATACTCCATAGCACGAATATTTAAATATCCCATATGATGTTTAACTAGGTTCTCAGGAGTATCTTCATCATTGGCATGGTTTTTGGTTAAATTATCCAAAGCATAACAACTCCACATTTTATAGCTAAATAGTATAATTAAAGAATTAAATATATACAGCATGATTAAAACGCAAAATAAACTCACCGATCAATAAAATATATTAATTTTACGTTGTAAAAGTTGTATGACTTCTCCCCACACAAATATTTTATGTTAATAAAGATTTTGATTTTTGCACAACTTTTGTTAAAGAAGTCTAACTGATAAATGGATGGTAGCAATCCGTACAATGTTTAGAATGTATCTTTTGTTTATTTTAAAATATTTGCAGATATGTTGCAGCTGTCTTTGTTCCAAAACATTACACCAAATTTGGTGAAGAAATTTTTGCATACACCGATTGATATGATGCTTTTTCCATTGAATTGATTTTTGCATACGTTTATTAACATCATAACATTCAAATTTATCAATGATCATATTTATGCATTAATATAGCACGTAATTGTCTGATTATCTTTGCATATTAATCATATAGAAAATCCAACACCCCAACACTTTTACTGTAAACTATAAACATTGATTTGCTTGACTACCTGTTTCAGCTGGTGATATGATGCGGTTGTCTTTGATTCAAAACATCACACGAAAGTTGATGAAGAGATTTTTGCATATATCTGTTGATATGACCCTTTTCCCAATGAAGTGATTTTTGCACACACCGATTGATATGATTCTTTTTCCAATCATTACCAAGTCACTGATAAGACACCCAAAACTTGTTTACATTACACACAAAGAAGTCCTTTGTTCCAGAACTCGCGTATATCTCTACTGAATTGGTATTTGATGGTATGCACTTCGAAGGTCAATGGTACTTAATACATTAAATTTACAGATTTTGTCAACAATCTCTTCTATTTTAGGTAGTGGATAGGCATCAAGATAAGTAAAAAGGTGGATTGTTTGTGAATAGTCTATTACCATACGCTTCTTGTGATTTTCATATTTGGTTACCAGAACTTGTGTACCAGAATTTTTTCAGAGAGTAGTTTGATTATTTCTTGGTCAATAAACTTTGCATCTTCTACTGAATGCCAACGTGATTTGGTTACTAGGTTTACAATCCAATGATAAATTACTGAACAAAGCTGGCGATTCCACTTTAGCTACTGCTAAACTACAAATTTTCAGCGGAGGTTTGGTCCCTCCAAAATCTAGATTAACTTGCGAATGTTGTGCAAGAATATTATGTCCTATTATTACATCGGCACATAATGATGGTAAAACAGACATTCTGATTCTGCTGTAGCGATTTCCCAAAAGATCAATTATTACAAAACTAACTCCACAGATTTGAGAATACAGAACAGTTGAAGCCATTGCCACTTGTCCAGTACTGCGAATAATAGGTACTTTTGCATTCATAGCAAAAGCTTTGTTAATAAAAGATTCCGAACTACCAGTATCTATCAAAGCATCAGCAGTAATATTATTAACTTTGATCTTAATCAACGATTTAAATAAACAAGCTGGTGCAGCTGACAAAAAACTTGTTGGTACCAAAGAAGCAGATCTAGACAAATTTGATGATGTTACTACTTTACTTTGACACACCTTAGAAAAATGACCTTTTCTTCCGCAATTGTTACAAGTACATTCTCTTGCAGGACACATATTTCTTGGATGTTTCTATTGCCACAAAAATAACATCTTTGTTGTTGTCTTGAAATTGAACAAGATTCTGATAAAATTTGTTCTTTAGTTGGTATTTCTGAATTCTTATTATAAGTTGCATTCAAAAGAAGACTATTAGCTGAATAAGTTTCTGAATGTTTTTAAGCAGATTCTAATGCTCGAGCTTGACTAATAGCTTCTTCAAGTTTGAGTGTATTATTTTCAAGGAGACGTTGACGAATTTGAGGTGAAGAGAGACCGCTAATGAATGCGTCTCGTATAAAATCATTACGATTTTCACTTGCTGATATAGTCTTGAAGTTACAGTAGATACTTAATTGCTTAAGTACTTGCAAGTATTGATCAATGGATTCATCAGCTTGTTGTTTTCTTATTGTTAAACAATGCCTAGCATAGACTTCATTTTTAGGTTTTATATAAACTGAATCCAGTTGAGCAATAGCTTCGTTATAAGTTTTACAATCAGATATTAGTTCATAAACTGAGTGACTCACATGATTTATAAGAATTTTCAATTTACTATCATGATTCACTTCAGTATCTTTGAAGCAAGATATAAAATTCTTAAAAGTTAGCCAATGTAAGCATTCTTGTGCAGTTTTAGATGAATTAGGATCAGTATCGAATGTTTCCGGTTTTAGAAACTTTTCCATTGCAGCAATAAGAGAACTAATTCTGTTCGATAAATTGAAATGAAATTGCCTTTACAAATTATAGGCTTTATTGAACAGAATTCAGCTTGACAATAAATGTCAACTAAATATTATAAAACCATTTAAACTAAGACTACTACAAAAATATCAAACAACACCGATTTATGATGATATTCTAAAATTGATTGAGCTCGCTGATGGCATAGAAACGAAATTAACGTTGATCAAATTGACGTCTGCACTTAATAAATCGGGTGCTAAGGAACTGCGTTTATTCACAAGAGACAAATTACAGATTAGTAAGCAGGAACTTGAGGACGTGATTGGGTTTTTGTTATTTCAGAACTATTTGAAAGTGGACAAAGGCTATACAATGTATACAACTGTGGCTTATCTCGCAAAAGGAGATCAGGTTGTTATGGATGGAATTATATCGATGCCTTATCCATCAGCTTTGAGAGGATTCAAGGTAGTTGGTATGATGGAAAACGAGGTGGAAATTGAACCACCGAGGTGGAATTTGGAACACCCAATGAAAAAACGGAGGAAGTAATCGATAGACTGACCGAAATACGTGAAATTTGGTACAAAGTTTAATTTGTTTTTTGTTAAAATTTTGCTATTTTATTGCAGATTTTCTATTTTTTTTTTTTTTACTTCTAGAATGGAATCGATTTGAGAATATTTATTTAGCATATTATGTTCGGTTGGGCTAACTTTTTCTGTTCTGGTAAATCACAAAATTTGTGATTTATAACCCAATGTGTTCAAAGTTTTGTTGTCAATTTTATAAATTTTGTAAATAAAAGTTATGTAAATTTAAATATTTGAATAAATAAATGAATAAAAAGAGTTTTTAATTCAAAACCACAACAAAAAATTAAGATGATCTGTGCAATTTTTCTGATCTGTGCAAAAACGTCAGAAAGAACAAATTTGAAGTGATTAAAATTGGGTCGTGATGTCATCTACCTCAGCTTACCCACCTCACCAGTTATCATGTGGGTAGGTCACTTTAGCCAATTTCCAAGCTTCGCCAATTTTGATCGTTTGTAGAACGCTGTATTGGTGAAAACGTTTGCTTGGCGTGCACGTAGATATCACGCTCGGACCATGAATGGAATTGTTGCGTTGTGATTCATATTTTCTTACTTTTTTACATCTATCATTTGGTAGGGTAGGGTTAGAGGCAAAAATTATGCGCAGAGAACGTCATGTGTAGATTTCCTTGGGTGGAAATACTATCTCTGCTCCGGCCGTCCACCAAAAGCACCGTGTTGCCTAAGTATCGGAATTTGGAAGTACGGTGAATGTTGCAGCGAATTAACTAATTAAACGAAAAGTCATCGATTCGGTAATGGGTGTATGAATGACATCTCGTGTGTGATGCAGTGATCAGTTGTAAAATTTGTCAATAATCAACTTAGTGAAAGGTTTTCGGACACGGCAACATTGTACAGATCGGAGTGTAACAAACAAACAAACAAATTTGTATGACAGCGAGCATGCTGAGTATCGTGTGTATGGAATACGTTGATTGATGTTTTTTTGTTGTTGTTTGTGTGATATTTGAAGAGAGTGCCGTACAAAGAATTACGTCGAATGCGAAAAAGTGTGATCATTTTTTAAAATTTCTTGTGTGTATAAACAACACATGTTTTTCGTTGCGTTACACAAACTATTCAATCTGCATCCTTCACACATTTTAGGTGAACAAATTTTTGTTCTACGTTCTAGGCTTCGTTAATGACTTTTCCAACTTAATTGCGCTTATGCAAATGATTTAATAATGTTTGCGCAAAATTTATTGGCTTGAATGTTTCAATGAGCGGAATAACAATAGCGGATCTATAGACAGACGGACGAAATATGATTGAGTGATCATGATCAAATATAGATTGGGAGACGGAATGTATTTTGGGATGCGTTGGTTGGAACGACTCGGGAGGAAAATGCCATGACTACAGGAAATAACCGGGTATTGTCTTTTAATGGGTGGCGTCTGCATTTCAATTTATTGCGGTGTATTGATTCGTTTTGCCGTCATAACACTTGCTTTCCCCACTTTAGTACGTAAAGTACGTTTTCGGGGCGTGGTGAAACACGTGCTTCAAAGAATCTACCACTCATTTACTATTTGCTTTTACAATTCGCAATTTATCTTTATTATTTCTTCATTTTCGAAATAACTTCTTACATCTAGTTTCTAGCAAAATGACATTCGAAAAAAAAGATCTAAAAATTATCTTAATTTATTTCGCCAATAAACATAATAATTATTTTATCTGCATCTCGGTAATGTAGGTACTATAAAACATGTAGGGTGATACACCCATATATAGGTCATATAGGTTGGAAAAGTTTCACGATCTAAAAAGCCTGAGCATAACTACAAGATGTTTGGTACATAAACATAAGGATCTTAAGGTTAAGGGAATGTTTAAGCGTCGAAGAATCGGTGTCCTAACCAAATGCGACGATAATCCGTTACTAGAAATGAGCAAACGAGTAAAAAATTTTGAAGAACTGAAAATTTGGACTGACGAAAATATTAATGATGAAGGTATGTATACAATATGCGCTTATTCTAGTATAGGTCGGTTTGAAAAGCTGAAAAAATTAACAGTGGAAATTCACCGACAACTAGACGGAACATTTTTGGAAGGTATTTTTCATGCCTGTAAATAATTGGAATTCCTGCGACGGTTTTATAATGTCACAGACCGTAGCCAAAGCGTTATTTTTCATTTGTTATCTAATATTGAGCAAGCGACTAATTTGAAAGAATTGTGGTTGTATATGGAGAAAATTCCACTCACTGAACTTCTAAACAAACTCTCCAACCTTCACAAGTTGGAACGCTTATACTTGGAGTGCAACACCACTTCTTCTCCAAAACATTTGAAAATATCCGCAGAGTTTCTCAAAATATTTTTGAATCAAAAAAGCCGACTCATTCAAGCTTCTTTGATAGCAGATGATATTTCGGCTAGAGATGCGTCTAAGATTCAAAAGATCTTAAAGGAATGCATGAAAGTACACGTCGCCAAAAGTTTTACCGTAGAATCACGTAAGAAGTATGTTCCTTCTGATCAAATTGGTTTCATTTCAACCCATCAAATGAAAGTTGGAGTTATGGACATATATCTAGATTTTAGATAAGTTTGTCGATTTAAAGTTTGATTTAAAGCATTTTAAAAAATTGTATCCAATATGTGCCTTCTGTTATTACTGTTTGAAACTTTAAAATGAGGCTTGCCACGGTTCAGACGCATTAAGCGGCCCTGCACCATCTATATACCGTCGAGCAAGCAGACCGGGGCACCGTACGTCCAAACGGAATGATAATAAAACCAACCGATTGGGCTCCATTACGAGCCTTAGATCTGCGCCCAACGGATCGCAACGTCCTACTAGGGGAAAAGTGCACGCATTCGAAACAATTTGAAAAAATGCAGGCGCTGGTACACAAACGAATTTGTCTCCTGTCGCACAGCAACATTTACATTGAATCGAGACACGATTGAATTTCCCCTTTCGAACTTTCGGGTTTCTCAGGTTTACCCCTGAACACCCATTTAGGATACACCCATATATAGGTCCATTTCTTTTTCTTTTTTTTTAAATTTAAATTATAGCCAAAAGTATATTTAAAACACACAAGAAGTTTTATAATGATATCTCTATTAGTTACGGAGCTAGATAAATTAATGTACATGCATGGCGCACTGAATATGATGTTACATACTGGTTTATGTCAGCTGATTGTTGATTTATTTTGGGTAGTTAATATTTAAATAACTATATATAACATTTGAACCCAAGTCAGTATTTGTAGTAAGAAATAAAAAGTATAAATTATGCGCTATCTCTTAATGGCAAGAAAAACTAACTACTTATGCAAGAAAGAGATAGAAATATGACGCCGCCGCGCCAATACCCATTTTGTTTTTCCGATTTTGTATGTTTTAGTTGGTTTTCTAATTTTGCAACGACTGGTGCACATCTTGCGACAGATAACATTTTATAATGGCTCCGTACGGCGATCGGTATTATAATCCGTTTCGTTTGGAAAATCATAGAAAGTTTAAAGCTTTAAGAAAAATTTCTACATGTTTAGCGCAAAAGTGGAGATGTCCAGCAAATGTTTATGTGTGTGCATTCTGCAGGAAACGACTTTTAGATGACACACCTCCAGTTGCTGATGAACAAAATACCTAAGACGAACCTTTCATTCCCGAGGACAAATTCAAACATAAATCAACCCAAACTAATACCGCCATAGAATATCAAAAAATATTGAAACAGTTAAAAAATAAATTTACTGATCCGTCAACTTCTACTTCAACTAAAACTATGATATTAACAATAGCACCTAAATCATGGAGTGAAAATAAACTTGCGGAAGAGTTTGGAACATCTAGGCGACAGGCAAAAAAAGCGAAATTATTAGTAGAACAGTTTGGTATTTTGTCTTCTCCGAATCCGCGTGGTGGTAGCCGTAAACTCTCAACCGAGGTTGAAAACTTGGTAAAATGTTTTTATCTCCGAGAAGATAATAGTCGTATAATGCCAGGAAAAAAAGATTTTATATCCATTAAATTAGATGATGGTAAAAGAACCCACTTGCAGACACAACTTCTAATGTGCAACATCAACGAACTGTATCAGAAGTTCAAAGAGGAAAAGTCGAACGTTAAAGTTGGTTTGACAAAGTTTTTTACTTTAAGACCTAAACAATGTATTCTCGCTGGCAACCCTGGAACACATATGGTATGTGTTTGTACGTACCACCAAAATGTGAAACTAATATTGAATGTTGGAGACATTGCTAATCTTACAGCTGGAACTGAAAGGAACTATCAAATTATAAAGATTGCCTTTGCAAGATGATGTGTCCCGATCCAACACAGAGGTGTCATTTGATGACTGCAAAAACATCACCAAATGAGCGTTGTAAATCTTGTCTTGGCTCAAATGCACTTCGTGAACATCTGAAAATCATATTTGACAACAATGAAGTGACCGAAGTGCAGTTTGAAAAATGGCTTGGCATAGACCGATTCACAATATCCACTCAAATATTGTTTTCTGACAATTTTGTAGAAATTTTTTGTGGATGCTCTAAAACCACATGCTTACATTGCAGAGGTGCAAGCGCTTTATTTTAAGCAACTAAAAGAGACTATTGGTGAAGGTGAAATCATCGTACAGTGTGATTTTGCAGAAAACTTCAGTTTTGTTGTCCAAGATGCTGTCCAATCTTTTCATTGGAATAATGAGCAAGCAACACTTCTAACGTCCGCATTTTATTATAGAGATGGAATTGAAATAAAACACGGCAGCATTGTTATGATTTCAGATGACTTAAAACATGATGCAGCTACTTATTACGCTTACCAAAAAATACTACACAAAAACCTTTTAAAAAATGCAATAGTTGCGTCTAAAATTATTTATATAACCGATGGTGCCTCACAACATTTTAGAAATAGGTTCAACTTTGTTAATTTAATTCATTATAAAGATGATTTTAATACGAATGCAGAAGCACATTTTCATGAAACATCCCATGGTAAGGGACGTGCAAGTTTACAGTTACCTCCAAGTAGAGCAATCATTTCACCAATGCGTTTGTACGAATGGGCAAAATCGTCTTTAAAGTTAACAGCGGTTTACTACTGCCCTTCAACGTGAGAGGATTTTTTTGCAACCCAGGTTTGATTCAACAGTCACCATACCAGGAACTAAAAAGTTTCATGCTTTTGTTCCAAAAACCGAAGGCCTTATTATAAAAAGGACTAGTCTAGCATAGATTCTCATTGTAAAATAGTACAAATTACAAAATAAAATTGTTCTCAATATGTTACTATGTGGTGTTATTATATTACTATTTTAATTTTACAGCATTCTTACTAAATACATCTTTTTTACGCCAATCAACTGACATAAACCAGTATGTACCATCACATTTAGTGCGCCATGCATGTACATTAATTTATCTAGCTCCGTAACTAATACACTGAAAGAAATACTGTACGTAATATCAATAAACGGCATTTATTAAATTATGATTCATTAGATATATTAAAAATACACGATGACAATAAACATTTCATATTGTTGAATTTTCCATTTATGTTGCTGTACATTACCATTATAAAACTGATTTCATTGATAAGTTTAATAATATGTATGCATTTATTCATATTTATTATAAAAAAATTGTTATAAATATATTTTCCTAAATTCAATGAACGACTTTAATAGAAACACAACTTTAGGTTAGTTATTAATACAATGTAAAAATTCATATTTAACATGTATGAAATTCTAAGAATGATTGTAATAAAAATTATTCTTTCTATGAATTAGTTTCATATAAATAATAAAGGTTTCGGTAGATTTTATATGAAATCTTTCATTACTATATTGGAAAACTATTTCATAAATTATATGAAAAATTTATATTTCACAATGTTTGTGTTTTTATTTTCAATGTACGGTTTATTTGGCTTATAAATAATTTCAATGGTAATACGAAATTTTCATAAAACCAATAAATTTTTAATAGCAAGTTTTCGAGGCAGGATAGGAACTATAAGAAAATATATTTCCGTATAGCAGTATGTTAGTGTCTTTTGGCAGCTTTATACCATTTGTTGTGTGTTCATTTAAGGTAAGTTTTGATTATATTTATTTAATTAAAATACAATGACGAAATAGCAAATAAGAGATAAGCTTTTATTTCTTTTAGACCTAAATAAAGATTTCTACAAGTGGATATAGTAATAGTTTAGTTTTTTATTTTTCTTTGCATAAATTAAAACATGCTGTGTTTTAAATGTCAAAAAACTTTTGCTTCAATTAATATATTGATTATTCATTTAAATCGCGTTCATGATATTAAAAAAACCAGTACTTTTCGATGTATTGAAGACGAATGTTTTCAAAGTTTTCATGAACTAAAATGTTATAAAAGACATTTAATTAGAAAACATTCTAATCATATAGAAAACATTAATAATACGAATTCTAACACTGAATTTATAAAACCAGCTTTGACTATAAATTCACAATATACGTTTGATACTAATATTGAACAACCAGTCTCTGAACCTGTTGATAAACCTGACAAAGACATTGATTATATAAGCGAGTTTTTGGTTTCATCTTCCAAATTTGTTATTGCATTACATATGAATAATAACTTTACTAGAAAAAATGTATTAACAATACAAGAAAGTGTAAAAACATTTATATTAAATCCAATTCTTGATGTATTTAAAAACTTTTCTGATCTGAACCTAAAAACGAATCTAGACATTTATAATCAAATATCAAACCTTATATTTGAGTGTAAAGATGCATTTAGACTTTGTAAAACAGAGTACCAAATGGAAAAATGGTTAAAACAAAATGGATTTATGGAAAATATGAAAGAAATTACTATTAATTCTGAAATAGTACCATTACATGTAAACGGCAATCTTTCTTACAAGCAAAAAGACGTAAAAGCTGTTATAATGCCTTTAAGTTTTCAATTTAAAAAACTGTTTGAAAAAGACGATTTATTAGATAAAATGAGAAATAATATGAACAATTTAAAAACTAATAAACTCACAAATTTTATACAAAGTGATTTGTGGAAACAAAAAACTAGTCTTTATCCAGATAAAATTCTTATTCCATATTTTCTATACGCTGATGATCTTGAAATAAATAATCCACTAGGAAGTCACGCAAATACACATTCAATATGCAATTTTTATTATTCATTTCCTTGTTTTCCAAAAAATGAATCTCAATTAGAAAATGTGTTTTTGGCTTCAGTTATTAAATCAAAAGATTTAAAATTGTATGGAAACAATCATTCTTTATCAGCATTAGTCAATGAATTAAAAGATCTTGAAATCAACGGCGTTGAAATAAGAAGTAGTGAAAATGTATATAAAGTTCACTTTATCTTGGGATTAATATTAGGTGATAATTTAGGACTCAATGGAATTTTAAATTTTAATAAATCATTCTCAAGTAATTCATATTGCAGATTTTGCAAATCATTCAAATCAGAATGTCAAACATTATCTGTTGAACATATAAATAAAATGCGTACAAGAACAAATTATGAAATTGATATTGCAACAAACAACGCTTCATTAACAGGTGTACTAGATGAATCAGTTTTTAACACCATTCCTTCATTTCATGTTGTTGAAAATTTTTGTGTCGACTTAATGCACGATATTTTCGAAGGAGTTTGTCATTATGATTTTTGCCAAATAATAATTTATTTTACGAAGGTTATGAAATATTTTGATTTAGAAACATTAAATATTAGAAAAAGAACATTTAATTATGGTCCATCTGAAATAGGAAATATTTCAGGTGATATTAAATCTAATCATTTAGTAAATAAGCATCTTAAAATGTCAGCTAGCGAAATGATGACTTTCGCCAATTTTTTTACTTTAATGATTGGCGATATAGTGCCCGATGATGACGAAGTATGGCAATTTCTTTTGATATTAATAGAGATAATTGATATTGTGTTATGCTATGAAGTGACAACAGACTCAATTGCCGTTTTAAAACTTAAAATTGAACAGCATAATTGTGAATACGTCCGTTTATTTAATGACACCTTGAAACCCAAATTTCATAATTTAACTCACTATCCCACTATAATCAAAATGTCAGGACCCCTGAGAACATTTTGGTGCTTTAAGTATGAAGCTAAACATCAACAATTTAAAATTTATTCGCATGCAATAACTTCTAGAAAAAATATTTGTTTAACATTAGGTAGAAAATATCAATTACAGTTTGCAAACTATTTGTTACAATGCAAAAACTATGATAAGTTTTTTTTTGATGAGAAACATAAAATTGACATTTGCGCTTTTAAAAAAATTATTATAAGAAAATTAAATTGTTCTGAAAATGAAGTGGAATATTTTAATAAGGTTTCTTATAGGGGAATCGTTTATGCAAATAACACATACGTGGCAACATATATAAATGATTATCAATTTTTTGTAATTTTATGTTCTGTTAGATTCAAGAGTTCTGGCTATTTGTTTTGTCAAAAATTAGAAAATGTTAATTATGATTCTCATTTTATAGCATATGAGTTAGATTCGGCTGCATTGAGTGAATTTCGTCTATT
Source organism: Cryptophagus acutangulus (assembly GCA_963556235.1). Taxonomy (NCBI): domain Eukaryota; kingdom Metazoa; phylum Arthropoda; class Insecta; order Coleoptera; family Cryptophagidae; genus Cryptophagus; species Cryptophagus acutangulus. Next base: position 441,850 of record CAUVYR010000279.1, on the reverse strand, counting down.
GCAAATGCACGATGTGATAGGACCATCACTAAATGTTATTAATACAGCGAAGGGCAAGAAAATGATGCGACTTAAATCATATTATTGCTCATATTAACAGAATTTGTTTTTCTTTTAGAATATATCACTCACGTCATAAGAATCACCGTGATTTTAATCAATTTTATCAATTAACTAAATAATTAATGATTTTAAGAGTTTTAACTAACTTTATCATATTTTGTAGATAATGGTCTCGATAAATGTTAACGAAATAATGTTTCAAATTGTGAAAATACTAATATTGTCAATACAAGAGTCAAGCGAAAAAACTAGCCCTGTTTCGGCCCTTATAAAAAAACTGGTTTAAAGTGTGTTTTTTGCGTATATTCAATGTGGTAGCGTAAATAAAAGTTACAAGTGGTAGTCGTCAGTCGATTCTAAGTCTGTGAAATAATAGATACATAAATAAAAATAGTGTATATTCTTTACGTTTATAAAGACAAATTATAATTGAAGCAAAAGTTATTTAGTTTTAATTAATTTCAATTCAATTTAATTTCAATCATAATATAAAGTTTAATTATTTTATGCAAAAAATTTAAAACATTACTATAGCATTTGCAATATGGATACTACTGCCGAGGACAATACTGCTGCCAATAAAAATTTTGAAAACCCGTTTGCTCAAGTTATGTGTAACAACTGGGTGAACACAAATTATTCTTTGCATCAATCTTCATCAAATCCTGATTTTTCTAATATTCAAGTGCATTATTTGCCATACGAAGAAGCAACAACTTCTAAGCAGACAAATCAGACAATTTCGGATTCAGTCACTTTAGTGCCAGATGAAGATCTTTTCAGCTTATTAAAGAGTTGGAAATTAGAAGATGTTTACCCAACATTACAAGGTAAAAAAGTAAATCAATATAGGCATAAAAAATTTTAAATTTTACAAAAAAGTTATTTGTGCTTGATAAAAATTACAGACTGCAGTATAATACAAAAATTCTTTTTCAATTTTTTTTAGTTTTATAATAAAAAAATAGACATATAAATAAAAACAATAATAGCATTTTTTTGCAGCTCAAAAAATATCTATTGATGTTTTAAAGAAAATGAAGATTCATCACATTGAAAGACTTTTACAAACGTTTGACATAGGAACTCAAATTCTGTTTGAACATGAACTGGAAAAATGGAGACTTTCAATTGAATGTCCACTTCAAATTAATACCCCACAAAGTTTAAACTCGCTAAGCGATATCATTGAAAATTCTGATATAGGAGCACTGGGGCCAATGAGGTCTTTCGCCAGTTCACCAGCTAGTTCTAGTCGAATGTCTCCGTATCCACGTTCTTTAAGTACAGAATTTCAAAATCAACCTCAATCTGATATGGATGTAAACTTAGCTAAGATTTTGAATGACAGTAACAATGGAAGAAAGTTATGTAGTTATTACGAAGAAAACAGATGTTTTTCTGAAGAGCAAAGAACAATTTTAATTTGTACAATAGCTAGATATTTTGACGAAAACGATTTAACTTTACCACTTTCAACAAGCTATAAAGTAGAAAAGGAAATTCTCGAGAGATTTCCTTCTGAAAAATTAGTAAGATGGTTAACATAAAATAAAAAAATAAATAATTTTTTTTTTTATTCAGGAATTTTATCGAACTTCAAAAAGAGGCAGAATTTACAATAAATTATCAAATTTAAAATCAAGCACAAAAACGATGAAAAAACTTAAGAGTGTCTTGAAGGATGTCACAAATGAAGAAGAAATTAAAAAAACCTTTGGTAAATATTATATTTTTGTTGATTTTCTATATAAAATTAAACATTTTTATATTATTTTTTAGTACCAGAAGAAGATGCTGAATTAATCAGAGCTTCATTAAAACATGATAATTTGTCAAGCGAGGAAATGGATCATTATTGGAAAGCCTGTAGTCGATACCGACTCAAGGATATTCTAGAATGTAAGAATACATTAGAAATTTTCGAAAAGTGGCCCGAATACAAACTTCCGCAAAGTCCTCGTTTGGTAAGTTGTGCAATTACATATTTTAATATGCTTATGCGTAATGAAAATAAATATTTACAGATTGATATGGATTTTAAAATCAAATTTGAGAATTGTCCATCAATTTTAACGAGTTGGGTCAATGTTAGCACAAAAATACTGACCTTTTTAAATACAAAAGGTACCATTGGTAGCAAACACATAAAAACACAACTGTCAGTATTAGAAAAAGAGGAATTAAACGAGAGTAAGTAAAATCAAAAACATTTTTTGTCCACACTTACGGCATAATACAACCTTTTCTGAAACTGTTTCCTAAAGAATAATGATATTCATTAATAACAAGTGAATAATTAAATGTCTATGCCGAGAAATATAATTTTTTACAGAACAATTATTTAGAATTTATAAATAGACATAAACATAAAAGTAATGTGATTACTTATGAAAAAAATAATTTAAGGATCAACAAAGTGTGGACAAAGCATAGTATTCTACTAGTATATAATGGCTATTATTTGTTTGGGTGATTCTTGCTCGCGAATACTCGACTGCGGCTCGTGTCGCAAAATTTACCCTAATGAACAATAGCTATCATTATATGCTTGTTGATTAATTTACTGTCACATATAGTTATATAAAAGTGTTTCTTTATTTGTTTCAGATAGTCGAGATGCTATCATCTTATGGGCACTGCATGGGTTTATTTTACCGTGGCAGCGAGTAGTGTCTAAATCAAAAGAGGGACACAAAAATGTAACTCGATTTACCATAATTGATTCGCAAGAATCGTTTATGATTCACTGCAAATCGATCGAGGAAGTAGAGGAACATATTAGGTTCAAAAAGTCGAAATCTGAGGCCATTCAACCTTTTGTTATAACAATTGGTGAAAGTTTGGCAAAAATTACAGACATTTTTGTTTATTTCGATTCCCTAAAATTTCCTGTTAAAAGTTTTATTCGTGCGGTGGATATTTTATTCAAAATATACCACCTTTTTAATCTAGAATATCCGAAAGCGAGTAGTACATTTTGGAATTTTATTCAGGTTTATTTTTTTAAATTAAAATCTTCCGAAAAATTTGCAAAAGTAAACATCATTATTAATGAGCTAGAAAAATGAGATATTTCAATGAATAATAAAATATTCATTTTGTTATAAGAGTTTATTATTAATTTGTTATTTATTTTTATTTACTTATCTTTATTTTCTGTTAAATATTGACTGTTTGTACCTTACTTATATATTTTTATTTATTGTTTTTAATGTAAAATAAAAATAAATAAAATTATTGCATAAAATGTCATTTTGTTGCGATCCCAATCACAAAAAACAAACAATTTAATTAATATAAAAATAAAAACAACAAAATATATTCATAATTTTAATTAATTATTACACTAAAACTATAACATATAATCATTATTCAAATGTACATAAACATTAATTTTATACACTAATTAATAGAAAAAAAAATTAGCTTTTATTAAAATTTTTATTGAATAGATGAATTTTGGTGATAATATTTATGTTTATATATTATGTAAAACATACATATTATCAATAAACCTGTTTTTAGTAAAGCATTTCAATGAAATAAGTATCATTGTAAGTATGAAACATTTTTTTTAAACAATGAAAATTATTTGTTAATACTATGCTTGAATACATATAAAGTAAGTAGATGATCGTAGAAAAGCTATTAAAATCTATTAAAAATTTTATTGAATTAATGAATTTTGGCGATAATATTTATGATTATATATTATGTAAAACATTCATTTTATCAATGAACCCGTTGTTAGTAGAGCAGTTTAATGAAATGCATTTCATTATATGTATAAAACATTTTATTGGTGCTAAAATAATGTATTATTTATAAATACAATTAAGTTTTTAATTTATATTACGTCCCTTTTTGGTTCAGTGTAGAGATCCCATTATGAAACTTCTTGTGTGTTTTAAATATACTTTTGGCTATAATTTAAATTTAAAAAAAAAAAGAAAAAGAAATGGTCAAAGTTTTTGAAAAAATATTTTGAAATTTTCACTTCCGGTTTTAGACATTCATTTTTTTTTATTTTTCAAAATTGATTTTTTTATTAAAAAGAGAAGAAAAAAACCTATACAAATCTCTAAAATTTATATTTGTTTGCATTTTTTTCTCATTCGAAAATCTACATCCACAAACATAAAAATTTCAATTATCAGTATTTTTTAAAGACTCATAACTTGAAGAATAAACATGGTAGAAAAAAAACATTACGTGTTTGCTTTTATACTTACAGCTTGGCCGGGGAAAGAAGACGCATCGATGGAATTTATTTCAGAGCACTATCACAGAGAAGTGCAGAATCCGGTGTTCATTATCCCTTCAGGGTATTTTCATGCGCTTTATAAAAATAATGTATTACATGCATCCAAACTTTTATTCTATACCTTATGTGTGGCGAGTCCACGAAGTCTTTCCTGCAATTTATTTGGGTCACTGCTTTGTTTACGTTTTTGCAGGCCAATCACGGACCGATACGGATATGTCATATTATTACATAGGCGGGTAATTTTTCATAATACAATAATTTTTCATAATTTTTCATTTATACATAGTATTGCCGAAATTTTATTAATACTATTCATCACAATTCTATTAGGCTTTTAAGGAATATTATTATTTTTAATATTTGAATTTGTGAACTAATTGTGTACAAACTTCTTAATCGACGCCTATGGTTGAGGTCCGCTTAGCTTTCCCCTTGCCGTTGCCCCACTCGTCAACTCTGACCGGCTAAGCTAAGCGGCTAAGCTAGAGGTATAATTAACCCGAATAAGAACAAATTTTAAAACCTCACTTTTTTTTCCTGTTCGTTTTATATAAAATGTCCCACATGTGGTATGAAAACCAATAAAAAATGTAACTTTTTTTGAGCATTTATTTTCTAGAAAGTGTTTGATGGCAGCTCATTCTATAAGTTACCCAAGGAGCAGATGAAGAGCATGATTGAAATTAGAGACACATATATGAATGAAACCGTTTTCGTGGACAGAAAAGCATTAATTTGGCGAGGGGTGCACTACCAAGCTAGCGACATTGCCCGTACTTGGAAAATGGACTGCCGAACTTGGCTTTGGAAAAACCGTAATAAGAATCAGCCTGGTCAGGGGCCAACAAATAATTAATTTGCACGTGGCTGTCAAAACACTAGGTACTATATTCTAATGCTATGTACTTACTTACGTGTTCTTTTGTGTTGCATGAAACATGAGTTTCGATATTTATATTTAACTTTTTTCATTTTATATGTTGTTTGAAAACTATGTGAATGTAGTACCTATTTATAAATAAAAATCATGCTTAAATAAATGTAATATTAATATTTAACAGACTCGCCCCATTTCCAATATTTTAACGGCTTATTAAAACAATGCAGCGACTCGCGGATTAGGTAAATGCTGTTCGTCAGTTTGTCTGTTCCTTTTTTTTAAACGCGTGAATCTTGTATATTTTAGTTCGATCAACATCAAATTTGGTAAAAATGTTTCATGATTATATCAAAGACAAAATTAGTCTATTTAGACCAGTGCAGATGCACTCATTAGCTCTCTATTTTTACCTGTGTAATCTACCACTGAAAAAAGTGGTACAAGAAGTATGTTTAATTGCATTTTTTTTTTTTTTTTTATTTACATAATTTAAAATATAGTATGCGACTTAACATAAATTCTGTACCACGTTTTTCTGTCGTTCACTAACTTTTTGCTTCAGCCACTCTGGTGGTAGCTTGACTAAAAATTCAAATAAATAAATTATCAAATATTCTCAATAAACTGCTTGAAAAAATGCCAAATTGGAATTTGATATTTACGCCAAATTGTTATTGAAAAATTACAACTTTCGACAATAAAAGAGCTCTAGTGTAATTATAAGTATTAAATCCATTCGTAAATTATTGAAGCTGTTTTTGAGCATTGCAGCTCTCATTATAGGCGTTGTAAGTGAAAAAACAACTATGGGTGAAAAAAACCACAGATTTTGATAGCTTTTCAAAAATCTGAGGTTTTTAAGGAGTTGAATTTTTTTAAGGGTTGAATGGTCAAAAAGGTGTAAACATGCATAATTTGTAACATGAACTAGTCAGAAGGAATACTTGATTTGAACCAAATTTTGTATACATAGCTAGACAAGAAGAGTAATCCGAGCATTTTTACTGCAAATAAGGACCGCATATTATTTTTAATTAAATTATTCGTAAGTATCTTTTTGCACTTCCGGGATTAAACGCCTACTTTAGGCGTTATTTTGAGGGACTAAAGTGGTACTTTTAATCCTTTGGGATCAAAATATTTTTTTTCTGCTCATATTAAATAATTCGAGCATTATCAAGTTGTTTTTAGTATAGAAAACCATCAATTATTCTATTAATCAAAAACAAATGAAATATTTTTTCATTATTCAATGGTTGTCAACCAATCGTATGCCGAGATTTTTATTATTCCATTATACTCAACCAATCATAGGCCGAGTTTACATTATACTATCGAAAAATATCTTGTGAAATATCATAGTATGCCATGATAATAAATTCAAACGTCAAACGTTAGTCTAATTGAGAAAATTGTGAGCAGTGCAGCAGCAGTTTGTAAGAATGGACAGTGATGACGACGTAATTTTAACTCCACCAGATGTTGAAGAAACGGCAAAGCTAATGACTCTTATATGTTACCAGACAAATCACGCAAAAAATATGAAATGGTGTACAGAGCATTTATGGATTGGCGTAACATAAAGTCGATAAATTCTTTTCCTACAATCGCATATAAAAGTAAGCCTTTGTGCTTCCATTTGACAACGAAAAGTTGGCGTTTTCCGAGGAGTTGTCACTTTCCCGCTCTAGATCTTTTTGCTGATTTTCCCGCTCGATAAATCAAAACAATGCAGTAAAACAATAGTTTTGGTTTTTAGAAATGAGCGTTTCTTGGTTACCGATGATATAATCACATTTTGATTGGTTGCCAAAATATTAATTTTACATTTTTGCAACAAAAATTTAATTTAAAATCGATTGTAGGAAAAATCTTGCGTGTATTTCGAGCGCAAAGTGTTTTTGTCGCTCTCGCCAGATTGTCGCCAGATTGACAACATTCTGGCTCGCGCGACAAAGTATCACTTTGCGCTTTTAATACACAAATAGCTATTTTCTGAAAATGTGCTTCTAACATATTTTGGCAAATTAGCGGAAAAGTACGCATCATCAACATTATGGGCCAATTACTCTATGTTGAGAAGCACTATCAGCATTCACCACGACGTGAACATTGAAAACTATCCAAAGCTACGTTGCTTTTTAAAACGAAAGTCTGAAGGCTATCAGCCCAAGAAATCGAAAATCTTCACCCCTGAAGAAATCAACAAATTTTTAAATGAAGCCCCAGACAACGAATACCTGGCAACAAAAGTTGCATTGATCATGTGAATCATGAGTGCTTGTCGCACCAACGAGCTCCATGCCATGAAAATTCAAGACCTTGAATATTTAAATACCGCAATGCTTATAACAATTCCTGTCACAAAAACCAAACACTCCAGAAAATTCACTGTAGCGAATGACTTTTATAAAATTTATAAAAAAGTATAAGAATCACAGGCCATCAAATGTTACATGTGAATCCTTTTTTTTAAATTACCAAAAAGGAAAATGTACCCGCCAAAGAATTGGACCAAATAAATTTGCCTCTATGGGGAAACAAATTGCTTTATTTCTGGGCTTGTCAGATGCCAGCATGTACACCGGGCACAGCTTTAGAAGATCATCCGCAACATTATTAGTGGATGCAGGTGCAGATATCACAGCCCTAAAAAAAACATGGTGGCTGGAAATCTACAGCAGTCGCGGAAGGGTACATTGACAATTCAATGAAAAATAAAATGAATTCAGCGAATAAAATTTACGGCGCTATTCAAGAATGCAGCGCCAATACCAGCACCGTAAATAGTAGAATTACCGAGACAACTATAAATAACACCTACAATAACAACTACAATTATAAATTATGGTACAGTTAAAGTTTATGTTAATAAGGACAAATAGTGAACCGTTTCTATCTTGTATGTATTCTTTAATAAAATGATAAAAATGCAACAAGAATGTATTCCTGTATTTGAAAATTATTCTCGCCTATTTAACAATTAATTTACCATTTGACAATTATTGATGCAATTATTTAATAAAAGCAGAAAAAGTATAGTATTTAACTCGTGAGAAAGTTGACAATTATTCACTCGGATAAATTACTCCACTCGCCTTGGCTCGTGGAGTAATTTATCCTCGTGAATAATTGCCAACTTTCTCACTCGTTGAATAATATACTATTAATTCCCCAAATACTAATCAAGTTACAGATTCACAAATTATGTTAAGTATTACATTAGCAATAGCTATTGTTTTATCGAGCATCAACTTGCTTTATATATATATATATATATATATATATATATAAATTTCTAATTAAGTTGTGTTTACATCATTTTAATTTTTGATCTATTTGAAATTCAGTAATTTGAAACTCATTGGAAATGCAAAAAATAGCGTATATACCACTGGACTATAGTGTCTTTTAATCCCTGAGGTGATTATTGCCCTCGACTTCGTCTCGGTCAATAAACCACCCACGGGATTAAAAGATTCACTTTAGTCCCTGGATATATAATATACTATTATAATGTATAGTAGAAATCTAATATAAAGAATACCCATCCATATGATGGGGGTGGGAGGCGGGGATGTGTGGTAAGGGTCGTAAATTATTTTTAATCACTCATTATGTAAATATATATAATATAACTGATGGAAAATAGTGGGTTATGATGGCATATGAGAATCAAAAATCACCCTCAATTTTTGAACAAATAATTTAAAGGACCATAACGTGACCACACGTTGGTGGATCGTGACACGATCGTATAAGAGCCGTTCGCTGGGATTTAGTTAGGGGCCACTTGCAGCCAAGAGTTTGAGTCCTGCAAGACGGGATACGCCTGTCGAGCTCGTTTTAAAATGACCGTCTCCTCCGTTCGCCACAACGGATATCGCGCTGGTCGGTTAGCAATATTATTCAACATGCGACGATACCAAGTATCTCCTGTAGGATCGATTTCAATAGGTTCAATTACCGGTACTGCTCTCGACAATGCATCAGGAACTATGTGATCTTTCCCTTTTCTATGAATGATGTCAAAATCATACTGTACGTCCCACCGGATCTTTGATGTTGTTTAGCCACTTGAGACTATAATGATCCGTGATCACTGTAAATCGAGTACCCTCAATATATGGGCGAAGCTTCTCGATGGAGAATATTACCGCTAAGCATTCCTTCTCCGTAGTGCTATACCGACGCTCATTCCGCGTCAGCGGCCGACTTAAGTAACAAACGACATTCTCGATTCCCTTTTTTGTTTGAGTTAACACCGCCCTGAGACCATAGTCTGACGCATCTGTCTGAATAACAAAATTCTGAGTAAAATCGGGGCACGATAAAATAGAATCTGTAACTAAATGATTCTTAATGGTCTGAAACGCTTTCTCACAAGACTCGTCTCACTGAAACGTTTGATTCTTTTGCGTCAGTCGGGTTAAGGGATTGACTCCAGCGGAGAAATTTGGCACAAATCGGCGATACCACGACGCAAGACCAACCACGCGAAGTACTTTGGACACATACCGTGGCGCGGGTAACTGAACAATTGCTTGAACTTTATCCGGATCTACCATTAGCCCCTAGGCGTTTACTACATAACCCAGATATCGAAGTTCGGACTTGCAGAAATTACACTTATCCAGATTCAAGGTGAGACCAGCGTTAACAATCCTGGAAGCGAATTCTTTCAGAACTGCGACATGTTTCTCTAAAGTAGGGGTACAGATAATAATATTATCTAGATACACGAATACATACTTCTCAAGGTCGAATCCGATCACACGATCGATTAGCCGCTGCCACGTAGCAGGGGCATTATGTAACCCGAAGGGCATCCGCGTAAACTGAAATAAGCCTCTATTTGGTACCACAAACGCGGTTAAGGCTTTCGAAGCCGCCGCCATCGGAATTTGCCAATACGCCGACTTAATGTCTAACGTAGTGAGAAATCTCGCATCCCGAAGTTTATCCAGGGTAGTACTAACAAAGGGTAGTGGGTAGGCATCCGGAAGACTAACCTTATTTACTTTACGAAAATCAACACAAAACCTGTACTTACCGTCACTTTTCTTAATTAATACAATGGGTGAAGCCCAAAGAGACAGTGAGGGTTCCACTATTTTATCCCCTAACATTTTCTCAAGTTCTTTATAAACATGCGCTTGCAACGCTGGGGAAAAGGGATAATGGCGTTGTTTAATGGGTGGTTGTTGTGAGTCAACGGTGATAGTATGTCCGACAAGGTGAGTACGATCGAGCGAGGTACTGCTCGTTCCGAAGGAATCGATAATCACATGTTGTAGGTAATGGCGTTGTGCAACCGTTAAAGAATAGAGATCTTGGATTGCCGTCACTTCGGCCACAGGTGAAGATACTGAATTTCTGAATGACCATTGTCCCGAGCAAAGATCTGGCACAATGGCAATACGACGCCAAAAATCGACGCCCAAAATAAGTGCATGTGGAACAGACGGTACTACTAGTACTTCCATAATTTCTACGCGATCGTGAACTTGAACAGGCACCGCTAAAAGCCCTAATACATCACATAACTGCCCATTGGCTACTCGACATGACCTTGCACCCACTGGACTCTCTAACCTACAATAATTCCTAAGCAACTCCCAACCCGTCGCTCCTAAAATTGTTCTCGACGCGCCCGAATCTAACAACCCCATTAACCGCTTCCCATAGATTGACACCGATAAGTATGGACGTTGGTCCCCTCTCGCCTGATCTAACACATAATCTAGCGCCAACTGCAATGGATCTGACGTCTGGCCTAACGCGGATCCCGCTGCATGTTTTTTGGACATTGTGGACAATTAAACGACGTAACATTTGCTAACCTACATTTAAAACAAAATCGTCGTCGCGGTTCTTGACACGAGCTAAAACGATGCCCGGGAGATTTGCAATTCCAACATACCGACGGAGATCGTGGAGGTGAGTTCAGGATCTCCGTTGGCGAAATAACTGGTATAGTCTCTTCGCTACAAGCTGCTACTTGGGTCAGATGGTTAGCGGGTCCCCGATGGTATGCTAAACCAGGTTCCAGTAATCGACGATAATTGGTGGGTGGAGAACAAAATTGTTGCACTCGCCAGTGCGTTTCTTCTGCGACCCGACAAACACGCACCAGCTGTTGTACCGAATCGAAATCTTGCAGAGCAATTTGTAGTTGCAGATATGGTAAAAGATTTCGCCTAATCATCTGAACGCGACTGAACTCGTCTGGCTGATTCGGGCCTAACTTTCTAAATAAACCTTGCATTGCTGCAACGAAAGTGATAACTCGCTCTTGGTCTCCTTGTGTGCGACGCCTAATTTCGTCCCATAACGCGTTTACATAGTCAGGTGGTTGGAAATCATTTTGAAGCTGGTCAGTCAGGTCTTCCCACGAATGGAAGGTATTGGTCCGATACCACATTAAGGCTTCATTAGTGAACAGCTCCGGCGCTGCGTTTAAGACCGCCTGTTTACTAACACCGCGAGATGTACGCAATTCTTCGACACTTTCGAGAAAATCCGAAACGCTTGAGGTTCCATCAAACGATACTCCCCACTTATACACGTACGCTGGCCGATAGCTTTCCTCACTTAAACGGGGAACTTGATCTCCTAACCTACACTCCCGCATTTGTGTAATAAACTGGTCTAAATTGGTGGAATCTAACTCTGGTCGATGCGACGCCACTGGAACCTCATTGGGTAGTGCCGATTCGACTCGAGGATTAGTTGAAGCTCTGTTTGACGAACGTTTAAATTGCCGAACGCGATCTCGTACTGAGGAAGGCCGTATGATTTCCGGAATCAAAGGTATCTCCGTTTCGGCCATCGATTCTTAAACAGTATCGGGCTCCGTGAGTAAATCCGTAACCTCGCAAAAAAAATTCCTTCAAGCTGCTCGCTTAATTGTAAACAACGAAGAGTTAGCGCGTTTTTCAACTCTGAAGTCTCACTAATGTGACCTAACCGACCATAACCATGTACCAACCGGCTATTAATACGTTTAAATTCATTGGCTTTGTTGTTTGAGTCAAAGTCCTGAACTGCAAGACCTAATCCTTGTAACTTGTTATCACAACTGGATAGGTCCGCGTTCGCATCTAAGGTTGCTGTGAATCTACTTGTCGCACCGCTTTCTCGTTCTATTCGCAAAGCCGCGCGTAGTGACGAGCGATTATCGGCTACCGTTGCCGCAACGGGCAAACCCCGAACTCCTAACTCATACGCAACCTCATCGCCGAGTAATCGGTTAATATCCATGGCAAAATTAACCAAATCCCCACTCTACCTAAAAAAAAAAAACAGAAAGGGAAACAACACCAAAGGGAAGGCAAATACCAGATAGCACTTGTGAATTCTTGCTCAGTAATAGTTCTCGATAAAAACAAGAAATAAGGCTGCCCAAAACAAAATTGGGTCGCCCGATTTCCTGACGCAAACTTACCGGGAATTAAAAAAAATAACCCCCCAACGCAACAAAATACTACCCGATATGTAGCCCAACAACAACAAATCACACGCAAGAAAGATCAATTAGGTCCCAAAAAAAAAAACAAAGAAAAAATACAAAAAATCACGTTGGGCGCCAATTTGTCACATTCAAAATTGCCGGGCAATTCTAAATGCGCCAAGAGGTTTGGGTCGTAGAAGTATTTCTAAACTAAGAGCCCTGCTGCTCGTTCGTGAATGGTGTGGGTCTAATTTATTAAGAGCGCCACCCGTTTTGTGACCCTTCTTAGTTTAGTTAAGCCCCCGGAGTTTAAAACGGGAAATAAAAGGTGATATGATTACGATAATTCCCAACGTATGGATTCCAATACTTTAATAACTCACAATTATATAATGATCTCTGATATTAATGTGACAATAATCTAAAAATGATGGAAACTTGATCTTTCTTTACGAGTTGACAGAACCTATAAACGAACGCGCCCCACCTAGACAGTCTTGTTTACAATTCCCCTACCCGCGAAGTCGCGGTCGTTTGACATCGTATAAGCCAAGTTTGACATCGACTGCGTAAGTGTTCTTGCGATCCTATATATACAATAATTAATACAGTGACTAAAGTGACGAATTCCGGGTAATAAAGTGCACCTTACTCTACGTTTACAAGTGAGTACAACTCTTAAAATCGATACTGACGTTAATTCATTAGTCTATGTGAAAGGACTGACGGTCCCAACTAATCTAAACAAATTCCACTTAGCTGTCGGTCCGGAGCGTGATTCGCGGTCAATAAAAGGTTGGATGGTCGTCCCGGCGAATACTCAAACAGTCGGCAATCCAAAAGGATTACTCCTGCCACAAATCGGGTAGTACTCGAGCAAATGGATTATTTCCAATGGTCTTCTAACCTCACTTAAGTTTGGATTGGTCTCGTTATCAACCTCTAAGTTTCTCGCCCCAAATGTGAAATATGGGTCGCACTACTTGCCGCACAACTACAGTGAATATCAGAGTCGTCAGTATGGAAGAGGAATAAAAGTATGGTAATGAAACTGCACTTACCCCGACTTGCGGTGCTTGCGGCAAAGTCAGACAAAATCAGAAACGCTTCTTAAACGTAAGTATAGCCTTATCATTTATATCCAACTAACGTTGTGAAATGGTTACATCAACCAATAATGGATGTAAAGCACTACTTCAATTATTCTGCGCCTCGTGTCTATCTTAAATTATATTTACTCTCGCAGGGACGACTTGTGTCTACCACGATCTAACGAGGAAAGAACAATCCAACTCAAACTACGCAAAATATACGTAGGAATCTCGGGTCTTTTTGGCCTAGTTAACACTGCAAGTCATGTGGGGTTCAAATATTCATTTTGCGACCCGACTGATCTCTGACACTCTCTCACGGTCGTACAACTCAAATAAATTACTCGTCAATGTAAACAAAGAACAAACCAACAATTATTCACAAATGCTACCCTTAAGAAACTAATAAAATAATGGGACGGATATATGGAAATGGAAAAGAAGATCGTGGCAACCTGAAATCGGTAGGCTTAACATACGGTACGTACTCAAATAAATACTAATTTTCTAACCAAACTTTAACTATTACTAATTAGTATTTTCCGGTTCTAGCTACAAGACGATAAAAAGAGATCATGGAACCAAAAATGCTAGAGGCCAAAATGAAACCGTAACAGGGTGGTTTCTTATAATCCAACATTAACAAAAAAATTCAATGCGTACATAAACATAGAGTGTTGTTCGGATGTTAAAAAGATTAAATATGTTATCAAGTATATATCGTAAGAACGCGACAAAATTTTGACTGAAGTAAAACAGCAATTTGAAAATGACGAAATACTCAAGTATGAAGTCACGAGATATTTGTGCGCTCATGAAACGCATTGACAGATATCCAGTTATACGCTGTCCGTTTATGATAGGCTATTACGTCACTGCTTAGCAGTTATGATGTAGTTACTACCAACTGCTAAAATAAAAATTAAAACGACAGAATCCAATTAATTTTAGAGGCATAATTCCGTTAGTAATTAATAATTTTAATATTGCTATAAAAATTAGGCGATAATATGAGGATTAACTCAGAAAATAGGCGAGGAAGATTTTATTTTTAGTGCCATTTAGTTTATTACCAACGTTTTGTTGGTCACGCATAAAGTATAATTCACATTCGCCACGACAAAAAGCCTTTCTAGTGAAGTGAAAAACATGGATGTAAATTTGATCGGCAAATTTTGGTGGCGAATGCACTTAAAATAAGTTTAACGAGTGTTAATAGAGTGGCTGCTGCCAAAAACAAAGACCTGCCAATTGCAGGGCCCTCAAAACAAACTAAAAAAAAAAACCGCTGGTGACTCAGAACCGCCGGTTAATCGGAACATACCTTTAGATTGCGTCATATACAATTGATGACGAAATAGCCTATCATAAACGGACAGACTATACCCGATGCACTACACTTCAATCGCAGTCATTCAACTTGATGTCCATCTCGACCAGCAGCAACGAATCACTTTCATGGAAAACAATGAAGCAGCGGCACTTGACTCGGAGTCAAAAAACTTCTTTAACCGAATGGATGTACTGGAATAAGCCGAATTCAGAGTACAGACACGTGCTCTATCAAGATTTTCCCTCTGTTCTGGTGTGAAACAGAACAACACGGATATGATCAAAACGTCCTCGAGATTTGGGCACAATTAGCCGAGTGTTTACAGTTTCGGCAAAGTATATGAAACTATTCTGTTTGCGGATGCTTTTGATGCGTATTCCTGGTGCGCAATCGTACGAAGATTTGCGGTGTGATCCAGATGGTAAACTTTGTAGTTTATTTTTAGAGGTCGCTATGAAGCACAATTTAGTCGAGGTCGACATAGAAGAATGCATGACGTATGGTGATGCGCGCAACATGAGGGAATTGTTTGCATTTTATATAGCATTTAATGGAACGTAAATGTCTAAATTGAATGTCTAAATGTCTGAAATGTCTAAATTGAAATTGGGACCGAATACAGTGCTCATATGATCGATAAAAATCTAAAAACGACAAAAATGGTGAATCATAAATTGAAGAATATTTTTGAGTCGCACAATAAGAGAGCCTTGATTTACTTTAATTGGACTTTTTAATTAAGAAATTAAGAACCAGTTTAATGTTTACAAAAATTGTTACAATGATGCTGCTATCGTTGAAAGCAATAAAAAATTGTGCTCAATTATTTATCAGTCAGTTGATGAATAGTGATTAGAAGCAACTATTTGATCAAATAATGGCAACCCAAGAGCCAGGATATTTTAGGCAGCGACTGTTTTATTTAGATGGACCTGGCGTAAAACCTTTACTTACATTGCACTAATTCATGTTCATGCCTAAAAGGCCATTGGAAGAAAAGTGTGGCCAACAGCTTGGACGTAAATTGCTGCTTTACTATTACCTGGTGGACGCACCTCTCATTATTTCTTCGAATATCTAATACAATTGCAACCTGAGTCAGTATCAACCACTGTGCCAAATACTATTGCTGGTCGTCGATTAAAAGATGCCAGTACTATTATTTGGAATGAAGTGAGCATGGTCGAAGGTTATGCATTAGAAGTTGTACACAGATTGCTTCAGGACATTATGAATAACAAAGAAAAATTTGGAGGCAAAGTTTTACTGCTTGGTGGCGACTTTCGTCAAATTGCACCGGTTGTACAGTCTGCAAATGTTGCTAAGGTCATTGAACAATCTCTTAAAAACCACAAATTCTGGCCATTATTTAAACAACTTGCATTAACAAAAAATATGCGTGTAGGATCCGGACAAGAGATATTTGCTCAGCAATTGTTGGAAATTGGTAATGGAAGAGCAAACATATGTGGCACCTCATATATTGAACTAAAGAAATCAATGAATGTGAACTATTGGATTTGGTGAACAAAGTGTATGGATCAAAAGAATGTATAGCAGTCAAGGCTTTTGAATGTGCTATTATTTATCAGTCAGTTGATGAATAGTGATCAGAAGCAACTATTTGATCAAATAATGGCAACCCAAGAGCCAGGATATTTTAGGCAGCGACTGTTTTATTTAGATGGACCTGGCGTAAAACCTTTACTTACATTGCACTAATTCATGTTCATGCCTAAAAGGCCATTGGAAGAAAAGTGTGGCCAACAGCTTGGACGTAAATTGCTGCTTTACTATTACCTGGTGGACGCACCACTCATTATTTCTTCGAATGTCTAATACAATTGCAACCTGAGTCAGTATCAACCACTGTGCCAAATACTATTGCTGGTCGTCGATTAAAAGATGCCAGTACTATTATTTGGGATGAAGTGAGCATGGTCGAAGGTTATGCATTAGAAGTTGTACACAGATTGCTTCAGGACATTATGAATAACAAAGAAAAATTTGGAGGCAAAGTTTTACTGCTTGGTGGCGACTTTCGTCAAATTGCACCGGTTGTACAGTCTGCAAATGTTGCTAAGGTCATTGCACAATCTCTTAAAAACCACAAATTCTGGCCATTATTTAAACAACTTGCATTAACAAAAAATATGCGTGTAGGATCCGGACAAGAGATATTTGCTCAGCAATTGTTGGAAATTGGTAATGGAAGAGCAAACATATGTGGCACCTCATATATTGAACTAAAGAAATCAATGATAAATGATGATGTTAGTGAACTATTGGATTTGGTGAACAAAGTGTATGGATCAAAAGAATGTATAGCAGTCAAGGCTCTTGAATGTGCTATTTTGGCTCCCAAAAATGCACATTGTGATTTAATCATCGACTTTGTATTAGATTTATTGCCCGGTGATGTTGCCACATTATATGCGACAGATTACATTGATGAAGTTGAAGATGAAAAAGGTATTGTAGTATCGGCAATGTTGGCAGCCGTGCGATCTGTAAAGTGAGAGAGAAATAAATAGCCTCTTGGCTACTGGCAGTCACCGAGTGTGAACGTGTTTTGATAAGTGTCCTAGAATTACATCCTGCTACCAGCAATATTACATTGGCGACGAGGATACTAGAACTCACGGAACAAAATGTAAATCTAAAATGGAACCAGAAGAAGTTAAGGGTAAGAAAAGTAATGAAATTACTTGTAGTGTGCATGATTGGATTTTGTGAAGGGCTTGCAAGTTGCAACTCGTTGTTTGCAATGGAATTCTAGGGTTATGTAGGCGCCCCCGTTTAATTTGCGTATTTCCTAGATTTCTTGGGTTGTCGTCGCGACTTACGTATTATAAGAGTTAATCCTTGTATAGAAAATTATTCGGGTTCGTGACGTCGGGAAATAACTTTGGATTGAAATATTGCTACCACAAACGTTCAAAAGGAATTTCAAAAAAAAAAAACAACAACAACAACACAAGTCAACACATAGCAACCAGGAAAACAAGTAAAATTGGTTATCCAATTAGTTTAAACGACAAAATCCCAATTATCGAATTCGTATCGTATCGATCAAAAAGACTATGTATGGATAGGCAACCAGCAGTGCACGCATTTTATTGGGTTGTTGCCTAAGGAGTTATACGATTATCAACCTTACGGTAGTCGACCTTATTCGAGTAAATATATGAAGGTACTAAATCCTATGTTGAAAGTAATTAAACAAGAGATTGTTAGTTCATTATTCGCAAGTGTAGAATTAAATTTCGTAACACAAAGTAAATGTTGTATAGAATTAAATTTCGCAATACAACAGAATTATTAATAAGCGTAGAATTAAATTTCGTAACGCAAAATAAATCTCGTATAGAATTAAATTTCGTAATACAGCACAATTATTTTCGGAATTATTAGTAATAATAAGCGTAGAATTAAATTTCGAAGCGCAAAGTTACTCTAGAGAATTTTATTCTACAATTAATAAAATAAAATGATTGTTCGCCCATTATTCGAACGTGTAGAATTAAATTTCGTAACACCAAGTAAACATTGTATAGAATTAAATTTCGCAATACAACACAATTATTAATAAGCGTAGAATTAAATTTCGTAACGCAAAATAAATCTCATATAGAATTAAATTTCGTAATACAGCAGAATTATTTTCGGAATTATTAGTAATAATAAGCGTAGAATTAAATCTCGCAACGCAAAATAAACGTATTGAATTATACTTGAATTGTTTAGGGTGGAGAACACCGACTGGATCTGGTTCTGAAAAATTTTCGTGCAGCATAAATGATAGCAGCTGCTCCGCAAAATGGAATGCATGGGTGCGATGTTTTGAGTTATTCCTGAAAGCCAACCAAATCAACAACGACGAACAAAAGCTCGGTTTATTACTTTTTTATGCTGGAATGGATGTTCAGGAAGTATACTTCAATTTACTACCAACAATAGCGAATACTCAATGGGGTCCATTAGCCAGTGGATTTATGGTACATGAGAAAAGCCAATACCAAGCGGTGAAGAAATTGAAAGATTTTTTCGCACTTAAATGTAGTACATTATATGCAAAAAATAGGTGGAGGAAAATGGAACAAGAAGAAAATGAGCGTATTAATGTATTTATCATGTGTTTGCGGGCATAAGCCAAGTTGTGCGATTTTCAATATGAGGGTTCTCTGGAGACAGCAATTAAAGAGCAAATGGGAATGAAATGCTATTCGGATTTGTTACATCAAAAAGGTGCTGGAGTATGGTGATCGGCGATCATTGGATGAGTTACTAAAAATGGCAAGAAGCATTGAAGCAGTTAACGAAGAGCCAAATTCCTTTACACACAAAACTAAACATCATAACGAGAACGACCAAACGCTTTGAGAGAAGTTTACAAATTTCTTTAATCAATCTTGATATCTAATTGGTTTAATTCGTTAAATTTTTGTTGGCTCTAGTTCAATATTCTATCCCTTTGTTTTCAGAGCTTTGTCTGTTGGGCGCATTGTGCTCGACTGATCAGGTGAAGCACTTAGTGCTACAATTGATGTAGGTAACTACCGTATTATGTGTGGTCCTATACCAATATCATTATTGTCTACAGGAGGTGAAGCACCGTTACTTATCATTACGTTATATCAAAATCATTACGGTTTGTTGTGCCTTGATTAATTTAATTTTTGCAATAGTCCCATTATTTGGGACTAATGCATTTTTTCAAAATTAGTTTTCAAACTAATTAGAATCAGTCTGTTATCGGGATCAATCCAGATGGTTCGATTCAAAATTATCTGTGAACATTGTGCCACCAAGAAAAAAGATGAAGAGTGCCCCCTCGTCGCTGCCCCTCGGACTTCGGATTATCAAAATAAAGAAACAAAAAGTGAGTACAAAATAACCCCTTGTTTTTAATCATAAACTACCCTGCTACGTTCCCAGTCACTCAAGTCGTGACAATATGTAACACTATACATCTATGTTTTTAATTGCATATTTATATAAAATAAACATGTATAACATTTGTCACATAAATATAAACTATGTTCATGGCCAATTTATATGTATAAATTGGCCAAAATATCAAAAAAAAAATCAGTCTAAATTGTACCAGCATTTTTGATTATCCTTAATAGTACCTAGTACTATTAAACATATACGTTGCCAGTGGACTTTACAACTTCACTACTGCGTCCAAAAGTACAACTTGGATGCCAGCGTACCTTTGGTTATTCAAGCAAAAGTAAACTAGTGACAAAATACAGTCAACTATGCCTCACAACTATGGATTGAATCTACATTCAGTCCAGAATCTACACTAAAGAAATCAGAAACACACCTTACAATTGTGCATTTCAGTTCAGTTCTCCTTACAAGTGAATTGCACTTCTAACCACAACTCGTAATAATTTACAACCTATATGAGATTGTTCAACAACTATCAACATTAAATTGATAAAGTGCAACGAATCAGCTAGTACACTATCCAAGAAGTCGAGAATGCAGAAAAGTGAAGAAAAAACCATCAAACAGCTACATAATGGCCATTGAACAAGAAGGAGTTGGAAATAAGATAGTCCAACTGGCAAACAACATGAAAAAGACCCGGCAAACCGCAAAACCCAATATATCAACACACAAGCAAGAATCTTGGAAGGTTATTGAGAAGAAGCCCAAACAATCGATAAGGAGATAATGGAAATGGTTGAAGAAAACCATAGCTACAAGAAAAGTCAATACTTTATGCAAGTGAACAAAGCGTATACGCATGAAATGTTGACAAAGTACTCAGCAGCAGTAAAGGCATCGACATCCAAAGACGATGAAGAAGAGGCACAGAGCAGCAAAAAACCGCAATCACAGGGAATCAAAACGAATGAATGATGCACAAATCATTACAGGATTATCAAAACATGTAATGATCAATATCAACACAACCATAGAAGAGGGCCGATAGCCAATAATACTACGGCCACTGAAAAATATAAGAATTGATGAAGACATGATAAAAATTCAAGACGAAGAGAAATTGAAGAAAACCTGGAGCAAACAGTGTGGTGTACAATCCATCTGCAATCCATACTAACAAGTACCCAAACAGCGAAAATAATATGTGGAATGGCAATAGTAATATGGATCATAGTCAAGAGGCTACAACCCAAAAAATCACAAAGTACGGTCAGAAAGTAAAGCTATAAAAAGTCGAACTGCAGGCCTTAAACATATATCCAGATTCAACTGTTGAGGAGGAGCAGAATGCATAAAGTAAATTATGCAGAAATACACGACAGATCGGACGACGACTACGAAAATCAAACAAAAAACATTGAACAAACTAGAACAAAAACTTGTATATAAAGACAGACAAGGTAGACTCAAATTAAGTAACAAACTAAGCGCTACAACATGGACGAACTAATCCAATGTGAGTTCAATAAAAATCATAGAGTGAAGGTACCAGCAGCAAAGCCGGACCAGGAGATTGAAAAGACTCAATAGACTCATAGTACAGGATCCAACCGAATTTGACCTACACCCATATGCTTAGAGCTTATAAATAATATTTTATAAAATTTAGTATGTTGGAAAACATTTTTCGATAGGGTTGCCTAAGAATTTCCTGAGCCGGGTATTTTTAATTAGCAATTAAAAAGTCGATTTTTAAAATTAATTGCGACTATTTGATATATGAAAAAATCATGTACTACTCGAAAGTACTATGTTTGTAGATGGTGTTTTGGTTGGGTTGCCTATTTTTTACCTGAGCATACTATGGGGTTGCCAGGTATAAACAGGTAATCACAATTAGTAATATGTGACAATATGCTTAATCAATAAATTTGATATCAAATTAAAGATATTATTCCAAAAACAATGGTATAGGGTTGCCTAAAGAAAACTTGAGCTAAAGTACGGTTGCCGAGTTTTAAAAATCTAAATATTCGTGCGTAGGAGAATGTGCGACAGTGAGGTCCGAGCAAGCTATACCGTGAGATAGAAAAGGACGGGACATTGCAGCTATATAGGTACATATTATTGCTATACTGACTGATATTTGTGACGGTCGTTCGTTTAAAGAATATGAGATAGCAGATAAAGGAGAGCGCGCATGCTACAAGCGCATGCGCAGCTAACCTCATATTTCTAATTACATGTACACAACAATAAAAGCATACAATAAACACAAACCGAAAATAAATTTTTGTAACCAACCAAACCAAAGCAAAATCCCTACACGTCCAACTCTTACAGTCACGATCGTGGCGGATAAAAAGTGGAACGAAACTTCGTGCGACTGCCCTATTGTATTTTATTGTGGTTATTATAAACAATAAAAAAATGTCTAAACAGTGTTTTTTGTGTAAGTTGGATGACTCTGTAATTGATTTTACTGAAGAAACGTTCAAAAATTGTTTATTAAAGTTAGGTTTTCGTAAAAAAATGAACTTTAAATACAGTGAAGTTGATCTAAAAATAAAGCGTCACTCGATTACGTTGGATATCACACTACTTGTTACAAAAAAGTAACTGTTTTGCACAAAAAATATAATAATGCATTGGAATATTTTTCAAACGATTATCAAGTAAGTACATATTCAATTAAATATTGGAAACAAAATAATACATTCAACATTTTCATTAAATTACAATAGTATATTACAACCGAGTTGGGAATGATATTCATTACAGCCGAGGGCTAATATCTGACCGAGAGGCGAAGCCTCGAGGTCAGATATAAGCGCGAGGCTGTAATGAAATTCCCACCGAGGTATGTATACTATTTTATTCACAATCGAACAATTTATTATCAAAAAAATAATTAAAAATGTATGAATAAAAACACATTTTCGACCGTGGTGGAAATGCACTTTTCGATCAGCAAATCTGGAGTGAAATTGCAGTTGTCAAAACTCCAGTTCAAAACAAAAATACAGTGTTGCGTGTTGTTTTTTACGATAGTTCATTAATTTGTTGTGCTGTTGGACTAGATTAATCTTTAAATGTAATTAAAAGTGTGGAAATAGCGAAATACATTAAATACTTGTGTAAATTCTACTGTTGCAATTGTCAAACAATCATATTTATTTACAATCATATATGTAATGACGCAGTTTCTGTATTTTTGAAAGTTTGAAAATGATACATTGTTGACTTTTACTTTCCTCTCTAGGGTGGAAAGTGTTCACTTTCCACCCAAGAGAAGACTTTCCAACCTTGAATTTCCATAGAACCAACACAATAAAACAAAATTACCAGCTTGATATTGATCGGAATTTTGTTTTAATGTTGGTTTGACGGTTCAAAACTTCAGAAATTTAAATTTATTATCAATTATTTTTAATTTTATGTATAATTGTAAATAAAATAGTATACAAACCTCGGTGGAAAGTTTCATTTCATTCATCAAAAATATCTATTATTATATTAATATTTAATTACATTTAGCTCATACAATTTCAGTTGGATGTTGATGATGCTGCTGCTGCTGATGCAAGTCAACAATGTTTGGATTCTAGTGTCAATTCCTGTAAAATCGATACTGAGGATGTAGAGGACAATATTGGTGCAATGTCTCATATTTCAGACGAAAATACAACTGCTGTTGATGTAAGTCAACAATGCCTGGATATTTAATTTAAGAATAATATATTTAATTTAATATTATATTTTAAACTTTTTTCTTTAGTCGATTCTTATTAACACAAACCAATTCCATTGTTTCAGAAGCCTTTAATACCAACAGCATTAAGTGGTGAAACCACTTGTCTGTTTTGCAACTACAGGCGAAAAAGAAGTGGGAATAAGCAAGTTCACCTTACATTTCCTCCGGATGACAAATTGGCACAGAAAATAAAAAATATCGCTGAAGATTTTCATGATACGGATATTCTCGAAAAACTTCTTTATTAAACTGTGGCTTACCATCACCCCTGTTACTCAACGTATCTGACAAAATATGATCGGTTCACCAAAGAACATGTTGAATCCAGTTGGCATAAACACAGACATATTCATCAATTGGCTTTTGAATGTATAACAAAGTACATACAAAAAGAAGTAATGGAAAATAATAAGGTTATGTAACTTGCACAATTATTTTTAAAATACCAAGCTTTACTCTTGGAGTTTGGCCACTATGAAATAGATTTTGATGACATAGCAGATTATCGTGTCGATACGTTACAAAAAAAATTAATAAAACATTTTGGTGATGGTATTACAATTGAAGCGTCGACTGGACCACGAAACCAAAGAATTGTGTACAAAACAGACATTGATGTTTCAGTAATGGCTAGCAACACATCATTTTTGGAGGCAAAAGATGATCATAAATTTGAAGATGTAGCTTATTATTTAAGAAGCTGCGTTAAGCATACTGATGTCATCCGCTCCCTACAAATTTAACAGCTGATGACATAATTAAAGGAGAATGTGAAGTTCCTCAAAAATTATTTGATTTCATGAAAAATCTTATTCAAGGACCTATGTTCATAACGAATACTCCAACAAACTCATGGTTAAAATAACATCTATATGCAGTGACATAATTTACGCAGTGACGAACGGCAGATGTAAGCCAGCGAAAAAATTAATTCTTGGACTAGCAATCAAATCTCTGACCAATTCTCGGCAAGTTATCACCATGCTTAATAGATATGGCCATACAATAGGTTACAACTTAGCCGAAGAACTTGAGACAGAAATGACTTATACGTCAGTCCAAGATAATAACGTAATACCAACAGGCATGACTGCTGCAGATGGTCACAGTACTCATGTAGCGTTCGATAATTTTGACCGCTTTGTTGACACCACTTCAGGAAAAGACACTATGACACAATTGGAATAATTTACCAATTTCCGAGTTCTGAAGCTGATGATTTGGATGATGCTGCAGCTACAACTTCATCAACATCTAAAGCTAATGTAGAAGGACCTTTACGTAAAAGAAGACGTTTTAATGCAATTTCACGCGAGATTCGACCATATTATTCTAAACCTAAAACGAGTTTACGGTTACTTACAGTAGATTCATTTAAAAATACAATAGATGCATGCAAATGTGCTACGGAAATAGCAGTACATAAAGATTTATTATGGATAATGTCATTATCACGATTAAAGTCAGTTCCTATGTGGTTGGGCTATAACTGCATGATATCAACTGATGACAGTGAAACGCAAAATATCGAGTATTTAGCTCCAATAAATTCTTCTCCAACCTCTTATGCAATAGTTAATGAAATCCTAATCATGGCCAATGAAATCGCTGAAAAATGTCGACAGGAACAAATTATTGTAACATATGATCTAGCAATCGCAAAAATGGCAATGCAGATACAAGAAAAAGAAAAACCTAAGTTTGATAATATTTTTGTCAATTTGGGTGCGTTCCACATGGAAATGGCATTTTTTAAAGCGGTAGGAAAATATATCGACTCAAGTGGATTAGTAGAAATACTGGTTCAAGCTGAGGTGCTAGCTGGTGGCTCCATGAATAGCTTTCTAGATAGCAAGCATTTTAATCGTTGTAAGCGCTTGCATCCACTAACCGCTGCTGCATTGCAAATATTACATTTTGAGCAGTTTTTATCTACAACTGCTGTATCTCCAGAGACTTTCGATGAATTACTTGAAACACAAATCAAAAATGCACAAAATCAGGATGTGCGTGACGCCAACAAGAGAGTCGAATTACCTGATTCATTGCAGCGTATTATTAACGGATATAAAGAATTTTGTAGGCAGACATTGATTGGTGAAAAAGGAAAAACGGCTCAATTCTACTTTCAATATTGTATTCATTAATTTATTTCTTCGATTTTCACGAAGTATCCGCACTAGTAACCTTGAACTATACATGAACTCGATTTTCAACATGTCGGATTTATTTTTTTCTTTCAACCAGCCGAATTATGCCAGATGGGCCTTGTTATTTTTGAGTAATTTAACTAAAATGTATACAGAAAATTCTCCTTTTGTAGCTGAATTTCGTCGAGGCGCTTTTGGAATTCGACGAACTAATGCTAATTTTGCTCGATCACCTGTTGACTTGACGCTAGAGCAGAGAATCAATGCTGATGCCAGTAATCAGTTGACTGATAATCTTGCCGTTGACTCAATATCTGCACGTCAAAGATGGGCGCTCAGTCACAAAATGAGGACTAAAATCTTAACTATTGTCAAAGAAGATATAAAATTAACAAAAAAAGATGATACTTCGCATTCTTTGCAAACAAGCAAAATTAAAAAAGACAGCATCATAAAAGCAATGAAAACTACGATGAATCCATTTGATGAGCACATTGATAAAAAAAAATTATTCAAAATTTCGACGGGTAAAGCAGCATCTGATGAAGTTGGGAATTTTCTGCTTAACATCAAAACAACTGGCAATCAACAAAAGTTAAATTTTATTTCAGAGTGCTCTTCAACTTTTGAACGATGCGACAAACCTATAAAACGTAACAAAATCTTTAATTTTGCTTCGGAATGCACCGGTAAGGTGATTATGAGTAAAGATAAAAGCAAGAAAGTTTTATTAAAAATGGAACGGGACATATTTGGGCGCCTCCTAGCAATAAGTATAAACAAAAAAATAAATCTAGAACATTGCTTAACTTATCCGTTAGCACCAATGCCGCCTGCACTTTTCTCATGTGCTGGTAAAATGTTTAAGACTGCTAAATCAACTTTGGCAAAAACTTTGAAATCATACACCGAAATGGTTGAACCAACAAATATCGACGTGGAAATAATATATGGTTTTTACTACTTGCACTTGATCGGATCATCTATGCCTCAAACATTTGAAAAAATTGCACAGTCAATTCTTATTAGAGTTTTTTCAACTAATGCTAGAGAAATACATTTAATTTTCAAGCGGTATTTATCGCCGTCCATTAAAGATTCTGAACGTCAAAATCGAAAAGAGTTCAATATTCCGTATAAAATATCAGGACCTCAGCAAACAAGGCCATCAGATTTTTTGCAAAGCCTCAAAAATTATCGTTTTAAAGACGCTTTAGTGGAATTTTTGCCTGATTATTGGGAGAATAAAAATCTCATAACAATAATACAATACAAAAAAATTATTTAACCGTTCAACATCGATGCTACTCTTTTCAAGTTGAGCAAAATTTTATTAAAAAAACTGAAGAAGTTATTTATGAATGCAATCATGAAGAGACGGATACGAGAATCATTTTTCACGCTTATAAAGCTGCACCAGGATCAAGAATTTTAATAAAAGCTTTTGATACCGACGTTTTGGTGATTTTGCTAGGCAATATGCACAAGATTTCCGAACCTCAAATCTGGCTTGCCAATTCAGCGACAAAAAAAAAATTAGCCAACACCTTGATTGAATCAATTGCACTGATCTGGCATTGAAATTAGAATCAAAATTATGCCGAAGTCTACCTGCTTTTCATGCATTGACAGGCAGTGATTATTCTGCAGCATTCTATAATAAAAGAAAAGTCAACCCTTTCAAAATATTTGCGAAAAATGAAAAGTACCAAACAGTTTTTGCGTCATTAATTGATGAGGCAGATATTTTCATCAACGAAAAAATGAACGCTGTGCAAGAGTTTACTGCTAGTATGTATGGCATAAAGCATTGTACCATGGTAAACGATGCAAGATTCCGAATATTTTTGAAAAATTACTCTGCAAAAGAAAACCAAGAATTTTTTAAAAAAATAAAAGGTTTTGATTCAAACACAATACCACCATGCTGGATGTCGCTACAACAAAAAATTTTACGCACTATTTTTGTAAACTCCATGTGGCTGAATGCAACAGAACCGGAGTGCATTAAATTGAAACCTGAAAATTGCGGTTGGTTTTTGGATGATTATTTGAAACCAAGAGGATTTATTGGGAACCAAACGCCACTAGCAGTGGAAGATATTATAGAAATGACGGAAGAAGAAAATGATGATGATTTGGCCGAGATTGAAAATGTAAATGTTCGTAGCGATGAGTCAGACTGCGCAGAATGTTATTAATTGCAACATCACATTTTTTTGAATTTGTATTTTATATAAATATAAAATTAATTTTTTCCTCATTTCCTCATTTCATGTTTTTTTATTTTCTAATATTTATATAAATATATAGTATTTTTTGTTTTTTAACTTTTATAAATAAGATTGAACCAATAGGAACTTAATTAATCAACTAACGTAATTAATCAAATACCAGTATAGCAATAATATGTACCTATATAGCTGCAATGTCCCGTCCTTTTCTATCTCACGGTATAGCTTGCTCGGACCTCACTCGGTCGCACATTCTCCTACGCACGAATATTTAGATTTTTAAAACTCGGCAACCGTACTTTAGCTCAAGTTTTTTATTAGGCAACCCTATACCATTTAGTTTGGATTAAAATTATCTTTAATTTGATATCAAATTTATTGATTAAGTATATTGTCACAAATTACTAATTGTGATTACCGGTTTATACCTGGCAACCCCATAGTATGCTCAGGTAAAAAATAGGCAACCCAACCAAAACATCATCTACAAACATAGTACTTTCGAGTAGTACATGATTTTTTCATATATCAAATAGTCGCAATTAATTTTAAAAATCGACTTTTTAATTGCTAATTAAAAATACCCGGCTCAGGAAATTCTTAGGCAACCCTATCGAAAAATGTTTTCCAACATACTTAATTTTATAAAAAATCATTTATAAGCTCTAAGCATATGGGTGTAGGTCAAATTCGGTTGGATCTTAGACTATCATGTCGGACTCATGTCTATTGAAATTTTAGAAAATATAGCTGACCTGCTACGTGAGCAAAATAGTCTGTTAGTTCAGATAGTGATAAACCCACTTTGCATAGTTGAATTTTTGTTGGAATAGTCCATTTAACACTAGTTTTAGTTTTAATAACTTTAATTTTTATTTTCATTATATTTAATTATAATAGGCCAGAAATAAGAGAAGACGTCCGACTCAAACTCGTCGACGGGGCCCAAGAATCTTATAAACTGAGATTATCAGTGACAAGACCTCAGAATAGTTTCATTAATTATCTAACTTTTGCTCGTTATTTACTCACCACTCTGCCTCTTGATAAAGGTCAGAATGCTTTGTTTAATATTATATTTAATTTAATTAAGAAAATCATTAACTCGGTTAGTAGTTATACCAGTGCATATGTTACGCTGAATTTGTGAAATTGCCCAATTCACGAAATGGGCATAATTTTGCCTAATTCATGAAATAAGCATTCTGCTTGCCGAAATCACGCATTGAGCAAATTTTTGCCGAATACACGAAATAGGCAACGAGAAATAGCCTATTACATGAAACAAGCAACTGGTTTAAGCTAAGTGTTTCTGTCTGAGCTAAGACCTCAAGCTTCAGCTTAAACGCAAGAATAAACATACTATACCTAATCAAAAACATAAATTTAAATTTTTGAGTATATCATCTAATCATCTAATGCATTTGAATTTGAAAAATAATCGATATAACTTGCACGAATATTCAATTTTTAATATATTACATTATAACAAATTAACAAGCAAATAATATATTATACTAAGTAATTACTCAAGTATCTAGTTTTGATTAAAATATATGGAACGTAAAATATGTATTAATTACTAACACAACCAATCATAAACAAGAAAAGAACACATTATTTTACTCATGGTTATTACAAACCCTGCCAGTGTGACACGCTGAATTGCACGTATAATTATTTTTTAAGCATTTGCATCGCATATTATTGCAGTTTTTTGTGCAATTGCACCTTTAATAGCCTTGTCCCGTGCCAACAGAATCCATTCGTACTATAGTTCTTATATTGGTTTCACAATTAGGTTAGGTTAGGTTTATTTTCATATTCCTCAGTCCACAATTGACTATGTTTAGTTGATAATTCCATTTTTGATTAACTCACTGTTAATTAAATACATACGTAACACAGCAAACACAACACAGCCAACAAGTCAAAAAAACTAAAAACAATCCTAACCCTCAAATCTTAAAAGCATTGCCTGTTTCATGTAATAGGCAATTTCTCGTTGCCTATTTCGTGTATTCGGTAAAAACTTGCTCAATGCATGAAATCGGCAAGCAGAATGCTTATTTCATGAAATAGGCAAAATTATGCCGATTGCGTGAAATGGGCAATTTCATAAATTCGGTGTCATGTTTGCTGTTACAACGGAATCCTTAATGTTTAATTCATCTTTGTTAGCCAAAACCGATAAGTTTTAGTTTCCCCGAACATCCGATATCAGTGAAAAGGATTAGCATTAAGCTAGCTAATACTACAGCTTCCTCCGCCAAAGCAGGAAGATGGGCTGATGTATTTATACCATACCTAAAGACTGACGCTAAGTCACATTACAGTCAAAGTATTAAAGAGTTGACTTATAATGAACTTGCTAGCATGTCCCACTCCGTACTTCGCCCCGCCTCCCAGGACATTAATTTGACATATAGAATGCGCGATCGTAGTGCATATTCCCCAAGACCACGTGATTTAAGAGATGAAATTGATTAAAACATACTACTTAAAACAAAATTTGAAAAAAATCCAATCTATTAAGTTTTATTACTCACAACCTCGATATTAGGGGCAAAATTAACAAATTAGTAGTAAATCAACAAAGTTGAACGTATACTTTTGCAATAGATATTTACAATTGTCATCTAATAACTATCACAAAAACTAAATCAAACGATGGTCGATGAACGATTGAGCGAAATTCGAGTTCTTAACAACCCAAGCCAAGAAGAAAAAGTACAGAACAGAACCCAACATTGGCATATAACCGTATATGACGTCATAAAAATATAACAACCCAATAAAACGTATTTCGTAAGAATTTACCTTCGACTTTGACACACGGAAATGAGAGGAGTTTGTTAAATAGAAGCTTGTTATGCGGTACTTGTATTGGACTACTTGGCGCTATCTCACTTTCTTTATAACAAAGGTTACTCCTTCTCTGATGTATTAGCAATTCAGTCTTCTATAATCAAAAACTGCGAATCAAAGACAGAAACGGTAGAAATATAGATATTCAAAAATTAGCAAGTACACCTAAACAAATAAATCATCTTTACGTCAAAAGATGGAAACTAAAGTTTCTGATGGCGACATCAGAGGAGCTTCGTTATGGTTCTGCAGGAGACATAGATCGCTTAAGACTACAACATTTAAAAGATCTAATATGTAGAAATCTTGGAGAAGCAGATTCTAGACTTTTGTCAGCTTGTACCAGAATTTTAAATTTAATGCTATCTTGCCAAGGCAGTTTATAAATCAATAGTATTTTAGATAAAGCGTCACTTTGTGCTTTGCGAAAAAACGGGGGAAGAATTCGACAAATATAGTGGTTCCTATTGTGTTCTGACCTGTGGGCTGGCTCTCAGCTGATTCCGCCTGCACCAGATCAATTGAAGGATATGTAAAATTTTTACCAGTAGTGTAGAATATCTTCCAAGCAACAGCGACACGCCAATACAAAAATAAAAGATTATATTCATACAACGGCACTGAACGACAACAACACGAAAGACATACGTGTATGTAACTTCTTTGTCATTCACATTGATTGTATTCATAGAATCTGTGAAGTCATGTCGCAGCGGTTGTAGACATACGTTCCTGTTAAGGCTACCATACACTACAATTCGCTGGCACACCGTAGCAATAGTTCACGTTGCCCTATTCGTAGTAGGTTTTGAAACTAAAGGAGGTAGTGAAGCAGTTGCACATGTTGCAAGAACTTTTATTTTTTAAATAAGAACAGTGATATGACTTTCAAAACGCAGTTAACTCAGTAGAACGACATATAATGTTGCAAGAAGTTTTAGAAAAAACACCAAGTATTTTACCTGTTTTTTCACAACATTATCGAGACTTTCTATTTGTCTTTTCAAAAACAATCAATCAATTATACAATTCGGATGAGACTGGCTTATATTGGAGGCTTGTACCGGGAAAAACTTTGGTTGCAAGTGAAGAAAAAACTTCTCTTGGTAGGAAGACAACTAAAGAACGAGTCAATTTCTTATCATATACAAACGCAACAGGGTTGCATAAATTAACTCGTTTGATCATTGGAAAGGCAGAAAGCCACGTTCTTTCAAGAACTTTCAAGGTAATGCTTTCAAGTTCCTGTGCATTACCAAAATTCAAAGTCTGCGTGAATGACTTCATACATTTTTATAGAATGGTTTAACGAGGTTTAGATGATTCCGAAATTGAAGAAGAAAGTATTTCCAAAGCACTAAAGTAACTACTCCTGACCGACTCTGCTTATCTGACTTAGCTTATCGGTTTCAAAAATATGACCTTAAACATTTTTAAAAAGATGGTCTCCATCGTCATTATTGACATCGTCCACCGTCAATAACTTGTCACCTACGTGACTAATGTATCGATTCAGCTCAGACGTTCGTATGGTATCGCTACTTCATGAGATTACTTGAGTACCGGAATACATATGTCGACGACCGCATGTAGGCCGCTACGACAAACGCTATCTACGACTTTAATGCGAATGGGTAACATCAGATTGTCTGTTTTTGTCTAATTGTTGCTGTTTTCTTCTTACACGTATGTTGGTTGGTATTATGCAATTGTAAAAACGTTTCGGGGTCCAGCGAATCGATAGAGGGCGGCACAATCACTCACATCAACGCCGTACGTGAGTTTTATATCGCTATCACCCAGCGTGTGGTAGACAAAGACAGTGCGTGCGGTTAGTTTGATATCTCAGTTTGTTGGTTATGTGATGTGATCAGCGGCGTTATGTGATGTGCTCATCAGTGTTTTATTCTAATATTTGTTTAATCCCTGAACTGATTATTATTCTCGGAGAAAACAGTTCTCGACGAGGACGATATTTTTAATTAATGTTGACATTTAACTTTAAATGCATCGCTGCAAAACAGAACTTGATTTGTAATATCATATGAACAATAGGCCATCGACAATAGGCGCGTGGACCTTTTGAAAATGATACGCTACTGGTAACCATATTAGTACTGAATTGATTCATAAGCGTCAATTGATGACGCAAGTCCAAACATTCGCCGAAAAGACTATAGCATTGCAGCATGTAACAATGTCATTATGTCTATATTGAAAATGAAAGAGAAATTGCACCATAAAGCAATATTAATAACACACTCGGAAGAACAGATGCGTTGGCGATATATTACATACAACATTGCACCATGTAACAATGTGAACAGAAAATTAATCGGCTGGGTGAATATTGGAAATGTAAGTAGCAACATGTAACAAAGCTAACATTTTTAAAATAAAAGTTTCATCACGACAAAATTAACCAGAATCATACACCACTAGAAGAGGTGTATGATTCAAATAGCAACCACAAATTTATTTTATGTAATATTGAACCTAAAAAACTTCCAGGATTTCATAGACTTGTAAACCTGGCGATTGATTGATGTAGAAAAGCCATCTCTGTTCAACTTCTTATAATAGTATTAAATAATTCCTCGTCTTCACTCATTGCAGGTCCACATACAATTCTGGATTAAGCATCACATCAAAAGTCCTCGAAGCACACTCTTCTAGTCTCCGACCACTTTCATAAAATAGCTCGTAAACGAGTTGCGCACAATGTCCCATCGGTCCAAGAAATTTACCTGAAACGGAAACACATCATGTTTTAAAAATACTAAACAAATTAAATATCGTTTCAAAGTGAAGGCCCATGGTGTCACACGCGCAAACCAAAAGTTATTAGAATTTATTAGAATTTAAAGTTTTAGGAATTGCACCAAAAAGTTGTGTTTCAAAAACTGTGTTTTAAATGCTGATAAAACACTATATAATAGAATTCTATATAGAACTGATTTCAGAAATAATATCAAGATTTGTGTTAGTTAGATGACAGAATAAAAAAATCGTTCACTATTAAACCGTAACAAACTTGAAGAGCATACTTTGAAGAGCATACCGTTGTTATACTGGGTAAAAATGTTTCTATTAACAAATGCATTGACTGAGCAAAGAAACAAATTATAAAAATATTGGTGGCCCCTTGGGTACTAGAAATAGAACATTTCTTCTATCCCCTTGGGTAGAAGAAATAGAAAATGAAGAAGACTTTCTAGTAACATTTAACATAAAATTAAATGCCCGGCAAAAAACTGACTATATTCATGATTTCATTGAGAATCAAAGTGACAGCGCTCCATATTATGACCCGTGGGAATAATTTAATTTATTCCACAAAATTTCATTAAATGAAATGCACTAAATAAAATGGTTATTCCTGTGGAATAGCCTTATTCAGGATAAGTGGGAATGACTATAGTCTAGAGCGACATCAAAGATAGACAAAAATTGACACAACAAAACGAAAACAATAATTATCTGCACCATGCAGCATGCGTTTATCGAGGCGTTTACAGCCAACCGAGCTGTGCAGTCTTTTCAGAACCTGAAAATATTTTTGAACATAATCGCAGTAGACTTACGCCTGAAAAAACTAAAAATCGATTTTTTTTATAGCACTATTCACAATTTAGTAGAAAATCGCACCATACTAATTTACGACCAATAGAAACGTTGCATTTGAGTATATTACCATGGCAACAACAAAATTTTTCGGAAATTTTATCCTATTATACCAAGCAGTAGAAAATTTCAGCGGAAATTATTATGTCAAAACAAATGTCAAAATAAATAATTTAATTAGAACTAAAAAATTAAATAAACTAACAAAATTAATGATTAAAATTAAAAACCCAATTGTTTTATTTGGTACCGTATCTTTTTGGTACCGTATTTGTAATATTTGGTACCGTATCTTCCACAGCTTTATCAATTGCATTCAATGACTGTTTTCCGAAGCGCGACATTTTTGACTTTGACAGATTTAGTATTTTGTTTTCAACAATCGTTGCTCATAGATACGCAATTCTATTGCAACTTGATTAAAAAATATCAAAAACTTTTTGAATTCTGATCAATTTTTGTAAGTGTATTGGTGCGATTTTCTTACCGAATCTGCACACGAGCATGAATTCATATCCTGGAAATTTTTTATCGTGCATTCCAACAAAGTAAACGGGCCCTCGTGTTCCACTCGGGCCGATTAATACGTTGTTGAAATGCACTCAAAAAAATTTCCGGATAGAATTCATGCTCTTGTGAGATTACAAGTGATATAAGTATGAGAAATAAATAAAAATAAAACTTGTAAGATATTCCTGTAAGGCCGAGCGGTATTTCGAATTCTAACTCTGGTTTTTAAACAGAAAAATCAACTGCGGCTTATTTTATAGCACAAATATCTAACTAAACGCTAAAGTAAAATTCAAAAAATATCAATTGTAAAGCCGGATTTATAGTTCTTCGGTAACTCTGTAATCGTTTCTCTATTTGACTTGGCAATTCCCAAAAGACCCATCAGAAACTGAATTTTGTACGGTTACGTCGGTTACCGATACTGAAAAGGTGGCAGAGTGCCGACGAACAATACAGTAGCATTTATAGTCCGTCGTTACTTTATCCGTATCGTTAATGCAAGCGAAAAGAACAAAGGAAATGTTGATGTCCGCAGAACCATGTATAGTGGCTACCGCATCCGTATCGTTAACGCATCGTTACCGTAGAAGTTGGTTTATGTTCAACCCTTGCGTAACTTAAGGTTAACGACTACGGTAACGATACGGCTACTTTAACGACGAACTATAAATGGTCCTTAACCGGTTTATTCAGAAACAGAAACCCTTCACAAAATGTTAATGCATTTAAATGTAATGTGATCAAATGAAATAGATAAATAGAATGAAATTATATTACACATATAACTTATAAAATTATCATTATCAAAGTTGTGACTACGACGATTTGAGGCTGGCGTGTGAAATGCACGGATAAATATTACTTACTATCAATGTAAAAAGTTAACAGCTTATGATTTAACAATAAAGCTTACCTTCATGCAGCATTCTTGCAGTGTCACTACCATTAATTAACACTAATTTGTTCTTATTTTTTAACTTCGTCATCGTGGAAATAATTTCGCTGTTCTGCACTAGATACATAATGGCGTATGGTGGGGAAAGGAACTAACCCTGGCTAGGCAAGAACGTGAACGCCATCTATAATGTCTGTTTTATATTATGGGCGCGTTCGAGTGGCGAAGCTAAATCGTCTTATTGTTATCGCTAATACAATCAAAACTATTTAATTTTAGTTTAAGTTTATTAATTAATTAATTATTCAACATTTTTAAAATATATTCTATTGATGATCAGCCAATTAGTGTGTGCAGCGCCATCTGTCAAAAAGTGCTTTTTCTAGTTACTGAACTTAACCTCAAATTAACACAACAAAACCCAACAAAACACTATAAACAATCTTCTCTAATCTATGACTATAAATTCATCCAAAAATATGCAATGGACTTAACATCTTCATTAAACGCCTTGTCCGTCAACTCCAATTCATCAAACGTAAGCAATTTCGCCGCAATAATCCACGGCAACCACACCGAATTTATCCTGAGTCATATCGCCAATTACTGCACGCTAATCGTCACGCAATTCGAGAAAATCGGCAATTTATATCAAGTGAAAATTGACCTGAGAACGGACTCAACATAACCGAACCGGTCTACACCATCAATTGCTTGAGAACATGCAATGTCAGCCGAAGATCGATTTAATGCAATTGGTTTCCGTCGAAGATGTGATGAAGAACTTGAACTTGGGGCCCAACTGGGCGCTCATGTACTGCATGGAATATTTAGAAGAGGATTTCGATTGGCTTTTAAACCAGCTCGTCACGATTAAAAATAGTTACTTAATATTCGATTTGCCCGGTCAAGTTGAACTTTACACGCACCACAATGCGATTAAGAACATTTTCGCTAAGTTGTCGAAATTGAATTACCATTTGTGCACCATGCATATGGTAGATTCGCATTATTGCTCCGATCCTGCGAAGTTCATCTCGACGCTTCTGCTTTCGTTGTCGACCATGTTGCAAATTGGACTGCCGCATGTTAATGTACTTAGTAAAGCGGATCTGTTGAAGCAGAATTCATCGCGACTGGATTTCGGTGTGGATTTCTACACTGACGTTTTGGATCTGGAGTATTTGTTGGAGTTATTGGACGATGGGGCGTTTACAAATAAATTTAAGAAACTCAATTTTGTTTTTCAAAATATTTACCTATTTTTTTTTTTTTTTTTTAATACTTTACATTGAAGTGTAGTAGAAAATTTGTAAATTTTTGTTGTTGAATTTGAAAAGTTCAAAAATATTCTATTAAAATTCAGTAAGAAAGTGGATTACACATAACTGCGTTTTATAGCAAAACAGTCACAGAAATATAATTATGGTATAGTAGTGGCAAACACTCGACGATTTAGTCGTATCATTTAAGAACAAAATTATAATTTTTACCTCAATTGCTTGTTGAAATCATCTTCAATGTTGTCATCATCTCAATTATCCTCCCACACGCTGATATCCTGCTCCTCCTTGTTCTTGCTGGTCCAATCTGTATAAACAAAAACGTCAGGTTTTGCAATTCGTGAAATTTTACCTTCGACTGGAAATTCTTCGAATTCATCGTCCTCTTCAAGAACACCAAGATCGAACTTAGGTTTCTCGAGCATTTTGCCGGATTTTCAGTGGTAAATAAAACATATTGAGTAAAAACTTGTAGAAGTGAGTTGTGTTTGTAATAAATCTCAAACAAGTGAAGCTTATAAATCGCAGAACTACCAACTTGATATTTCTAAAATGTAGTATACCTTTGCATTGTGTATTACTGGTTGCCTGCAATACAAATTAATAGATTATTGAATGTTTTACTTATAAACTTTATTTAAATACACAGAAAACAATAAAATTAAAACGTTAATACATAGTTTTGAGAAAAAATACTAAAACTTACTCATCGCCCCGGAGAGCTCGATATTTGCTCAATTTCGTCGGAAAGGTTCGGCTCAGTTCAAGCAACATGTTGGCTTTGAATTTTCGATACGCATCAATTTTCCCTTTAACTTGTTCGTTTTTGGCCAGTGCTTTTTCAATGCAATCTTTCGTTTACAGTTGTGGGTTGCGACCCTGATCGATGTAACTAAACAAACAAAATTATTGCAAACTGCAATAACTAGAAAAAAATATACTCGATCGAAAACTGCAGGAGGAACGTGTACTTCTTGCACTTGCGATTTTAGTTTGTCTACTTCTTGCAGTCCATGGACCAAAGCTTGTCTGAAGAAACAACAATTTCTGATTCAAAACGTTCTGGCTTTGTGGCTGAAAATCGTGACTATTACTTATATGAATTTGCCTCACGTTTTCAATAAACATTTCCAGTTGAGTTTCTAAATTTTCTAAAGACGAATGGATTGCGATAAATGTCAAACAACTGAGGGCTCGTTCGTTTTTCAATTTACACAATATGAAAACTCGGCAAGTATGACGTCACAGCTATAATTTTTTTGGTTATTTGTTTTATATAAAAATGCAATAAGATTCAATTTAACAATTATAAATAAATAGCATACATAAGTTTTGTTTTTTAAAGATTGTCGGTCAAACAAAAAATCAAATTAATATAATACATATTACATAGTCTCAAAACGAACAACCAAAAATGATAAAACGCTCGAGCGTCGCCGAAGACAAGCGAACCGAAAAGCGCCAAATTCAAATAATAAATGAAAAGCATCCACATAAATTAATAAAATAATTTATTACAATATTTTATTTAATAACATAACATTACAACCTATTTAGACCTATACAATGTTTGTTTTTTTGTGCATGACAGGTAACATTTGGTCTAGGCCTTAGAATTAGTTTGCCGGAGTCGTCCGCAGGACATGTTAAATTCATTCAGCACTTCTCTTCTGATCAAATATATTACAAATTAAAGTTTGTAGTTTATCCATCAATCTCAAAATTGGAGTGAATTTAATTATAAAATTCTGAGTAAAAACGCAAAGTCTTCTCCAATATAGCATTTATTAATTAGCGTTACATGTTTCGGTTAAAAACCATCATCAGACTGTTAAGAGATATTATTAGATAACATGATAACATTCATAATATTATTAATTACCATTGACTATAATATGAAATATTTTGTGGAGAAAGAAAATTAAAGAAATTCGACAAATATTATTTGACGTTAAATAAAACAAAACACTATTATAAAATACTATCATAAATAAGAGTTGATAAAAAATTAAGTTGTTCATTTACACAAAGAGAAGAGTTTTTATTTTTATAAATTTCACATATTTCTAAAAGGTTTAATTTGATACTTTTATTACAAATATGTAGTATAGAGAAATTAGTTTTTGGATCAAAAGAATGTTTTTGTTTTAAAATATGATTGGCAAAAGAAGATTGTGTATTATTCGTAATATTGGAATTTTGAAATTTTTGAATTAGTTTGGTATGTTCATCAAATCTATTAATAAATTTTCTGCCTGTTTGTTCAATATAAAAAGAACTACAATCATTACAAACTAATTTATAAACACCAGATTTATCCAAAATGTCAGTTTTATCTTTACAATTTAGTAAAATTACACGATTAGACGACTTAGCTTAAGGAAGTCCCATCGTAATTATACAATGTCCGAATAGATCCCTGTAATTTTACTTGTAGTAGGCCCTTTACTACTAGATTGCGCCACAATAATATATAGATAAGAAAAGTTGCACCACCCTTCTTCCTATCGCTCATAGCCGCCATATTTCCTATATTTTAAAGCTGTACAGGTACAACCTCTTTAGGGGTTCAATTTTGGAATTGAAAAAGAGATACTGGGGGGGGGGGGAGTGATCTATTCGGACGAGACGCATCGTATAATTACGATAGGACTTCCTTAAGGTAAGTCGTCTAATCATATAATTATCATGATTCAATAAAGATAGGTTGGCTTGATCGAGGGCCCAAATTCGTCATTTATGCGCAATGCTCCCAGATATCGAACATGCACGATCTTTCCCGATTGGCGTTGCAAATTTAACATTTACAGCTTAGGCGGTATTTACATTTAACGATTTACTTGAAGCAAAATAATTAAACTTAATCACATTAATGATGTTGATAAATGTAAAAAATCTTTAAATTGTTTCATTAGTCAGTTAAAACAACTTCAGAGCGAGTTTTTTTATTTACATTGGGTTTTAAATAAAATTGCTTTAAATAAAGTTATGAATGCAGACGCTGCTTAAGATTTTACATGACAATTGAAATAAATTTGAGGTTATACTTGTATTTACATTGTTATATTCACGGTGAAAATAAGTGATAATGCCTAGTTGTGCAGTGAGAGTTTGTAAAAACAACAATAAGAAAACCAAGGGACGTAATATTCGTTATCATCGATTTTCCAAGAAGAAGCAGCTAATTGAAAAATGGCTTGAGGCTTGCAAACTATTAAACAAATAAAAGAATAAAACATTCATTTACTATTTGAAATTCGACTGGTAGATTCCACACTCAAAATTAAACAACCCGACACAGCGACACGTGTTTACATTCAAACATCTTAGAATTCGCGGGTAAATGTTCGGTAGGTGCTCGGTTAAGTTTGTATTGTGGGAGCCGAATTTCAAATGGCATTAAAATCCCGCCTGCGTAGACTCGGGTTTCGAGCCAACCTATCTTTATTGAATCATGGTAATTATACTTCTGCGTCTCGTCCTCTAGATCACTGTAATTTTACTTGTAGTTTTTTAAAGATAGTTTTAGAAGTTGGACCAAATGATATTTATTATGTTAAATTAATGACATAATTCATTCATCATTTAAGATTGATTCCGCAAAATTATTTTCGGTATTCAAAGGAGTATTATAAAATCGTCCAAAGGTATTTGAATTGTTGTGATCGTAAAATGAATTTAAAAGTAATTTACCTATTTGAAATATGAAAACACTCTTTCATATATTACGTTAAAAAGTAAAACAGCATCACATGTGTAACGGTTCACATGTGTAAATTTGATATTTTTGGTTAAGGTTTTACAGAAAACTAACGAACATGGTTTTAGATAAGTAAAACCATAAAATTCATAGCAAAGTAATAAAATTACATAATTAATATGTTTTGCTATCCACAAATACCAGTTGACATTTATTACCAAAAAAGGGATAAAAATAATATTTTTATCTTTAACGAACCACGATTTAAACTAAAGGTATTTGTAGGTGCTTGTTTATGAAAATCATAAAATTATTTTTTCCTATCCCGAATAAGAATTTTTTTGAACTCGCTTCGAAGCGGCGAGAACATTACGTTGGGGTTGAAGTTGGAAGTACGTACGTAGAATACTCTAATACAGTCAACCTGACCTGAAACCTTGATCCAGCTTTAGTTCCCGTCGTATTTTTAGAGCTCTCTAAATTTAGGTCATGTAACAACAAAATTTGGTGATAATACAATGAGTTATAGCTAAACTTTTGTGAATATTATGTAATGTCTTATTCAAGGGGAGAGCCACTCTTAATTTTCTTGTTTTCGTAGAAATTTAGTAAATATCTCGAAGCCAATTTAGTAGGCTTAAAGTAGAATAACTTTGATATCAATCAACAAATTGAGAGTAGAGTCAAAGTAAATTAATTTAGTAAGTTTTCAACCAAGTTATAAATATTGGTCAAACATTTAGCAAATTTTTTATAAAGTTGGATACTCATTGAGATAATATTTCAACATGTTTAGTGTATTTTCGAACTGTGAACAATTTTCTAAAATGTAATTATAATAATTTTATTGTTAAATATTAAACTACTTTTTGCTTATTATATATTTATTTACAAGGACATTTTTTTTGAATATACTTTTTAAATAATGATTATATTCTAGACGAATTGAAATGTTGATTGCCAGAACAATTATAATATTTAATGACATAGATAGATAGCACTTTAATAGTCGGGTCATTCAAATCACATCCTAGCTGAGCTCTAAATATTTGATAGTTTTTGAATTGCCTTAAAAATAAAATACTTGATTCTAACCTCAAATAATTCCGCGGCTCAGTGCTATTTCCGATCGGCTCAATTTTGCGCTTTACATATCCAGGGAGGATTATTTTTGTCTCGTAGGTGTTTTCTTTCATAATGGGCGGATGGGCGCCCAAAACTACCCAAAAAATGATTCATTCCTATTTTACCACCGTGTTTATCACTCAAGTTTAACAATTAGCAACATGACCGCTCTAGTTTTCATTGCACTGAATTTGGTTGCGCATGCGCGTTGAATGTCTTTATGGTTGTTGTTTGAATGCAGTTACTCTTAAGCAAAATTAAAAATGCGCCGATTTTGATGAAGTTTGGTACAAAATTATAGAAAAATACGTAGAATCGAAAAAGGCAATCAGTTTATGGATTGGGCTTATAGTTTTTAAGTTATTAATTGTTTAATAAATTATTATAAAAATGTATGAAAAACCATTATTTTTTAAAACTTGATTGATTGATTTTGATAAGAAACTATTAAATATTCTTATTTA
The DNA here is from genome assembly GCA_963556235.1 of Cryptophagus acutangulus. Lineage (NCBI taxonomy): Eukaryota > Metazoa > Arthropoda > Insecta > Coleoptera > Cryptophagidae > Cryptophagus > Cryptophagus acutangulus. The sequence goes on along the minus strand of CAUVYR010000279.1, from coordinate 399,245 downwards.
TTATTAATAATTGCATTAAAAACGTATAATTTCGAAGTAATAAATATAAGTGTTTAAATAAAATTAGAAAATATTGTAAAATAATTATAATCAATCAATAATTCAAATATGAAGTTGTGATGTAAACCGAATGATTTTTATAGAAGCATATGTGGGTCAATACTCATCAAATTTGGTGTGATGGCTAAAAATTTAGGAATTTTATTTTATTACTATTTAAATCAATATATGAGATCAAAATCAATATATGAGATCATCTTTCCTATAGATGAGTTTATAATTTTGTTTACGAATTAAATGGACAATGCATCTTCCAAACTATAATTGTAATAGCATCATATCATCAATAGTAAATTTAAACAATCTTTAAAAAATACTCTTTCATCAGATTGGCTAATAGTATTAAGTATTGCACTAATTATTGAATGTAATTGTTATTTTAACTAGAAGCATATATAAGGAGTGCATTATGCAAAAAGTAAGAAGTTAGTCGGTCAGTAGTCAGTCTTGAAGTTTTGGCTGAGTCTGTTCAGTCAAAGCACTTAGAATCTCGAGTCTCGGGTAGTCAGTAGCGAATATTTGGCAAATCGTAGGGAGATCAATTATCGAGAGTGAGCGGCCAAATGTAAGATAAGAACAAAAAGTGCGAGAATAAGTGCGACACGCATTAAAGAGAAGCAGAGTGTAGTGCGTTTGAAACTGCGTTACCAAATCCACCAATTGGGCCATCTTCAACGTTCCCGCCAGCCAGCAGCTACAACCCACCAACAAGCGGCTTTGTAACATCGAGCACACATAACAAAAATGTAAGTGCAAAAAAAACTTAATACAGGCAACTAAATGTAAAGACGAGATGTCTACCTTGCCTTATTGAAACCTTAGAATTGTAGAAGTAGGTTTTTATAATATATGTGTATTCTGTAAATGTTTCTGAATTTTATTTAAAACAATGAATAACCTTTTCCTGTATGTCGTGGAGAAAACCCGCGACATTGGCAGTAATCCTATTAAAATCTAATCACCGAAATGCTTTATGCAAACACGGACTTGTCCATACAACATTCAAGTTTCTTTTGATTGCACATAGAAATGAATGTGCAAGTTGAGAGTAAAAAAGCGAGGCGTGTCGAATGAAAATTATAAATTAATAATGAATGCGGAACAGATTTAATTATTCGATTTTTTTAGATGCATAAATATCTCGATATACTATAATCATGGGTCGATCAAAGATGGTTTGGTTCGTCCAAGAAACTTGATAGTATTATAATCTTTTGCATCGCAGTCTGCAGTTAAAGGAAAATAATTAAATTCTCCATTTGGCTGTGGTATAAAAATCAGTTAATTGATTTAATTTGTTTTTTTTTTAATTACTTTTCTTGGTTGTGCTGAAAATGGCTATAATTAATGGTCGTTTTGAATCTCCGGAGATGAAACAAGTAATAATATTAATATTGATTGATATTCAACTGTAATAGATTTCTAACGGGTTTATATGTAGTTTATAGCGATAAAAATAAACGTACAATACAATCAGGTTTAGTACGCCGTTTTTATCGTTATTGTCTCCGCTGTTTATGAAATTTAAAAAAAGGTACAAAAATCTATTAGATGTAATAAACATCCAAACGGGATAGAAGGCTTTGACAAGTCATTAACTTGAAAAAGCAGGTGAGAATAAATAAATTAATATTTTGCAATATCAATCTATTTTAATAACGGTTCGTTTTTTCTTCTTTTTGATAATCTCAAAATCTAATGAGAGTCTTTAATGCGATGTCATAAAAACATGCGTGTGGCGCCAGAATATTGTTAATATAATAAAAAGTCGGTCGATGTGTTGTACATATATTTACCAGGGGGCAACGTTCGCTTGTGCAAGTGTTAACTATCGCGTGTATTTGTGCCAACCACAATTGTTATTAGAGGGAAAGAGTTTTCCGATAACCTCTCCAAGGCATTGCTGACTTGCCACTATTTAGTTGCATTTCTTTGTGTGAACTGCACCATAATAGGTGCCGGCATGTGCCTTTGTATTTCTGAAAATGTTTTCTTTTGAAAATGTGCTGCTAATCTAATGGCCCTGAGGTAGTACCAGCACCAGGAGGTCGTTTTTGTTTGTGTTTCGAATAGGGGTCTTTAAAAGGTATTGTAACACTTTGAATGTTCGCGCGGTCCGCGATCGACGCGCCCCCTGCCGATTCGGGGATTAAACAGGAGAAAAAGAAAGAAAGAAGAAGAAGAGTTCATTACAATCTAGAATTGTGGTTAGAAACTGGTCTTTATCTAAGCCACAATTATTATACATAACCATCCTGTTAATGTGTTTCTTTTAAAAAGTAATAAATGTAAAACAAAGAAAATACACAAATTCTTGTAAAGTTCGTGAGTGTATTTTTTCTGTTCTCCCCGTATCGGTCGACGTAAAGCGCAATTCTTACGTTTGTATGGTGTGAATGACATGAAATAACCACGCGATTTCGAAGACTTAAATTATTGAATATCCTAATCAGTAATTTTCTCCGACGGTTAACCACCTGGTAGGTTACACTGGCGCCCAACGTGGGGCCTCCCACAAGATTTACAAGTTAAAGTGCAGTTGTTCCTTTGTTTGATAAACGAGGTAGAACATAACCTCACCGCAATTGCGAATCAAGAAGACTCCAACCGCGTTCATCGGTACAATTTGAGATCAAGGCCAAGAAGAAGAGACGCAACCAAAATGCCCGATACGCAAAATGTAGTAATGACAACCGAACAACTCCAGCAGCTAATCGCCGCCGTCCAAAACATGGGCCCGAATAATCAAAACCCGAATCCCAACTTACCTCAAACCGGCAACTTTTCCAAGTGCAGTTCGCGTTTTTCGGGAAACAAAAATGACGACATCAACGCTTTTATCGACGCGATAACGGTTTACAAAGACTGCTTACATATTTCGGACGCGAACGCGATCAAAGGTGTACCAATGCTACTCGACGAGGTTGCCGCAACATGGTTTCAAGGAGCAAAATCATCAATGACAACATGGAACGAAGTGCTCGATGGTCTACGACATGCGTTTGGCCGTCACCTACCTCCGCATATGATTTTCCGCGAACTATTCGCAAAAGAGCAAGGCGATCATGAAGCAACAGATATCTTCGTAAGTAACGCCCGTGCCCTTTTAGCGCAGTTGCCTGCCGAACCCGTATTAGACAAGACGCATATGCTAAACATGATATATGGCTTGATGAACAGACGAATCAGAAATCGTTTGCGTCGCGAACAATTCAATAGTTTCAAACAATTGATCGAAAAGTCGCGCGATATCGAAATGACATTCGCCGAAACAGCCAAGAAAACTCCAGCTGCTCCTGAAAAAAGAGAAAACAACAGCGAACGAAAACAACGACCTCGCTGCGATTTTTGCAAGAATTTCGGCCACAATCAAAAGGACTGCCGAAAATTTGCCGCGATTATGAAATCGCCAAACAACGCCGTGAAAAAAGAAGCAAGTAATAATCATACGAACCGTTCAACTCTCGCATGCTATGGATGCGGTACTCCTGGCGTAATAAAGAGCAACTGCGCGAAATGCAAATCGACCCAAAATGCATCGGGCCACAACACAGAGATTTTTTCCATTGGCATGGAAAAACATCCGATTAATCCCCGAGCCAGGCCCATGATGATGATTAACGTAAATAATTGCAAAGGATACGCCTTGGTGGATATCGCTGCAAAACAAAGTATTGCTGGTTGCCGCCTATACGAACTCCTCCTCTCCCACAACCAGGAATTCCAAAGTACCAACATGCAAGTGACTTTAGCGGATGGCACCGAACGAAACAGAAACGTCTTATTCACCACTGTCGAGGTAGGTTTAGTCGACAAAAAAATTAAAACAACTTTCCTCGTATTTCCAGAAGCCAAATCTAACAAAACTTTACTTGGGATCGACTTCGCCGAAGACGCAGGAATGATATTGGACATAGCAAATCGCACTTGGTATTTTGCAGACGACCCCCAGAGAACTTTCGAATTACCATTCGAAGATAATCTTTCACGGATTGACGCTAAAATCGAAATCAACTCCATCCAAATGCGCAAGGACGAAGGAAACGATTTAAACACATATGAGAAGCAACGTATGGATGAACTACTCAACTGTTACACAGCCGCTTTCGATCACATAAGGGAACCCGCAAAATTCGGCGAACACAAGATCGATACTGGAGATCATCCACCGGTAGCAATACCCCCATATTCGATGACAAATCACAAAAAAGAAATTTTGAGGGTAGAACTCGACAAGATGCTCGACGAAGACATAATCGAACCCTGCGAATCACCCTGGGCTTCGCCAGTAGTTCTCGTCCCCAAAAAAGACAACGGCTGGCGCGTTTGCATTGACTACCGAAAACTGAACGCGATCACAGCTGCTGACAAGTATCCTTTACCACGCATAGAAGAGTTGCTACACTCTGCCAAACAAACATTGTACATGTCCACAATTGACTTACGATGCGGTTATTGGCAAGTGCGCATGCGCGAGAAAGATATGGACAAAACCATGATTCAATAAACATAAGGTTGGCTCGATCGAGGGCCCAAATTCGTCATTTACGCGCAATTCGCAACTATCGAACATGCACGATCTTTCTCGATTTGCGTTTAAAATTTAACATTTACAGCTTAGGTGGTATTTACATTTAGCGATTTACTTGAAGCAAAATAATTAAACTTAATCACATTAATGATGTTGATAAATGTAAATAATCTTTAAATTGTTTCATTAGTCAGTTAAAACAACTTTAGAGCGAGTTTTTTTATTTAAATTGGGTTTTAAATAAACTTGCTTTAAATAAAGTTATGAATGCAGACGCTGCTTAAGATTTTACATGACAATTGAAATAAATTTGAGGTTATACTTGTATTTACATTGTTATATTCACGGTGAAAATATATTCAAAAGTGATAATGCCTGGTTGTGCAGTGAAAGTTTGTAAAAACAACAATAAGAAAACCAAGGGCCGTAATATTCGTTATCATCGATTTCCCAAGAAGAAGCAGTTAATTGAAAAATGGCTTGAGGCTTGCAATCCAACACAGCGACACGTGTTTACATTCAAACATCTTAGAATTCGCGGGTAAATGTTCGGTAGGTGCTCGGTTAAGTTCGTGTTTTGCGAGACAAATTTCAAATGGCATTAAATTCCCGCGTGCGTAGACTCGGGCTTCGAGCCAACCTATCTATATTGAATCATGGACAAAACGTGTTTTACGACTCCTTTCGCCACATTTCGGTTTAAACGAATGCCATTCGGTTTACGAAATTCCGGTGCAACATTTCAAAGACTAATCGACTGTTTCCGAAGTGGACTTGGCGAACTATTAGTGCTCGCGTATCTCGATGATTTGGTCGTAATATCGAAATCGTTCGACCAACATGTGAAAGACCTTACTGCAGTGTTCAAGAGATTAAACTTTTTCAATTTAAAAGCCCGCCGCGAAAAGTGTTTTTTTGTGCGTGCTTCGGTGGAATATCTCGGTCATTTAATAACAGCGCGAGGCATTCAAGCCAAACCCAGTAAAGTGTCAGCCATAGTAAACATGGCACCACCCAAAAATGTCAAACATTTAAAAACTTTCATCCAAACCGCGTCGTGGTTCCGTCGGTTCATCCCGAACTTTTCCGAGATCGCCCAACCATTAACCAAACTATTGAAGAAGAATGCAAATTGGGTATGGGAATCCGACCAAGATAATGGATTTAAAAGGATCAAACATGCCTTATCATCGGCCCCGGTATTACGTCAAGCCAATGAGAACCTCCCTTACGTCATTCGCACAGATGCCAGCGGATACGCTCTCGGAGCCGCTTTACTTCAGGGGGAGGGCGCTGATGAACGACCTATTGAGTATGCAAGTCGTCTACTCAATCCAACCGAACGAAATTACGATACTACTCAAAGAGAGGCTCTCGCGGTAGTATGGGCTTGTGAAAAGTTTCGAGGATATATTGGCGGATGTTCTGTGACGATTGGATCCGATCATCAGCCCCTGCGATGGCTGATGTCACTTAAGTCGCCTACCGGTCGCTTAGCGCGTTGGGCGCTAGCGCTTCAGTCATACGATCTAAAAATTCATTATGTCCCCGGAAAATGTAACGTAATTGCAGATACCTTGTCTCGACCCGTACATACGACTGGAGATGTCGCTTGTTCACTATGCACTGTGGAAATCGAAATTCCTACTTTATCTGCTAGCGTTCTACGAGAGCAACAACTATCCGATCCGGAAATTCATAAGATCATAGAGAGCATCGAAACACCTAACGATCCAAATGTCGCGACTTGGCTAGATCGAGGCTATGTCATGAATGAGGGTATTTTATATCGTTATTTGACTGAGAATGACGAGAAAAATCCTCTTTTAGTCATTCCGAAAGATGAAAGGGCCGAGATTTTGCGAGCAAACCACGACACTCCAGAGAGTGGTCACTACGGCGTGGAGAAGACATTCAGGAGCATCTCAAACAAATATTATTGGCCAGGAATGAAACAAGATGTCATCCCATATCTCAAAGGGTGCGTAGAATGTCAGAAATATAAATATGATCATTTTAAGCCCACCGGTTTATTGAGAACCCCAGCCGCTAATCAACGTTTTGAAACTATTGCTGTCGATCTGTTCGGTCCGTTACCATTGAGCCCGGACGGACACAAATGGATATTAATAGTCGAAGATGTCGCCAGTAAGTGGGTGGAGTTATTCCCCTTAATTGAGGCTACCGCCGAAGCTTGCTCGAAAGTATTGATATGTGAGATCTTCTTGCAATATGGAGTTCCAAGGAAAGTAATTTCTGATAATGGAGTACAGTTTGTGAGTGCCATTATGCAGTTGGTTTGCGATTGGTTTGACGTCAAACAACAAGTGATCCCATTATATCATCCAGCCGCGAACCCTGTCGAGAGAAAGAATAGGGATTTGAAAAGCCAACTAGCTATATTTGGTTGCAAATGACCATGGTTCATGGGTCGACAAACTCCCATCTATCAGGTTTTCCATGAACACTGTGGAAGAAATAACTACCGGATTTACTCCAGCGTATATCACTTTTGCCCGGGAATTAAGAAAAATTGACGAAGTAAGAAGGGATTTTCGAGACGTCAAAATCAGTGAAAATCTACCCGCTCTGCTAGCGCCCATTTTGCGGTCTGTTGATGAAACTATGGCCCAAGTTAGAGAGTATCACGAAAAGGGACAAGATCGACAGAAAGTATATTTCGATTCCAAGAGGAAAGGTGGGTCGCAACCTTCGTATGAACCAGGTGAACTTGTCTTAGTGAAGACCCATGCCATAAGTAACGCAAAGAAGAATGAGTCCGCCAAATTTTACCCAAAAAGAGATGGTCCTTATGTCGTTACCGAAGTAATCTCGCCAGTCGCGTATCAAATATCTACTCTCGAAGGTAATCCAACCCCACTTGGTAAATATCATGTTTCAGATCTGACTAAGTTCGAAGACAATCAAGGTGATATTCCGGGTCCCGTCCGTCCTATTCGTAGGCGTGGAAGGCCTTCCAAACCAAAAAGCGTTCCTGGACCCGACTCCGACACAATCGTCGAATCCAGAGGGGGAGGGTGTAACACTTTGAATGTTCGCGCGGTCCGCGATCGACGCGCCCCCTGCGGATTCGGGGATTAAACAGGAGAAAAAGAAAGAAAGAAGAAGAAGAGTTCATTACAATCTAGAATTGTGGTTAGAAACTGGTCTTTATCTAAGCCACAATTATTATACATACCTGTTAATGTGTTTCTTTTAAAAAGTAATAAATGTAAAACAAAGAAAATACACAAATTCTTGTAAAGTTCGTGAGTGTATTTTTTCTGTTCTCCCCATATCGGTCGACGTAAAGCGCAATTCTTACGTTTATATGGTGTGAATGACATGAAATAACCACGCGATTTCGAAGACTTAAATTATTGAATATCCTAATCAGTAATTTTCTCCGACGGTTAACCACCTGGTAGGTTACACTATTTATTTATATTGAATCGCTTAGAATGATTTTCATAAATATGTATGTATATGTGTTTTCCGAAGAATTATTCTAGCCTGATAATCTAATAAAACGTTTACATGGATAAGAAAGCAATCAATGTCAGCGATTTCTCTCCGTGTAGGCGGCGTGCATTTTTAAAAATGCACCCTTATTATATGATTGTGTCTGTTTGTCAAGATGAATAGTCTTTGTGTTTTCTTCGTTCAATAAATGCATATGTAAGCATATTATAATAATGTATAAATATACATATTATATTTGTGACATTGAACTGTATCGTTCCGTTTGAATAATAGAAATGGATACAAAATAAAACAAAAGAAGGTGAAAGTACTCGGCTTTAGTACATTTCGTTGTTGTTGTTATTATTAGTGTGTTAAATAGGGTGTGATGCATTTTTTTGTGTTGTTTGCGACAACTCGCGGGTTACTGGATTTACTAAAGTTATTTTCATATTTTTATTTTACAATATTTTGATACTTTTATCTGTTGCGATAAATGAAATTCGTAAAGTGCACTTTTTAAAAAGCTTTCTATTTATGAAGGTTAATAAAATATGAGGTTGTCTAATTGCGAAAGGGTAATCTTATCTGATAAAAAATTTGCACTGCAGATTCACAATTTACAATGTTTACCAAAATTGATAAATGAGCCACTTTTTACTAAATATACGCTTCCAAGTAAGCTGACACTTGATTATATTTTCTGAATATTATAAATATAAAATACTGGCATATAAGTCACTTTGACTCGCTCAGCGCTTCAAGTTGATCCTGTAGGTATAAAATTTAAGAAATATGAATTATTTTATGATGTCGTTTTGTCAACGTTTACATTTAAACAATGCATTCGATTTGCATTTCATTAGTTGGTATTTATGTATGACTTTCCACTCCGATTGTATTCGACTTTTACGCAAATATTTGCAAGCGCAGAAAAAAATAAACAGTTATTTCTGATGATCCTTGTTTTGCCTAATGGTGTTGAGCAGTGACCTAATGATTTTATGGCATAGCAGCTTTTTACTTTTACCGGTCGCTCGTTTGTATATACCTATATACATAGATGAGGGACATAAAAATAAATACATGCAACTAAACAGTTAGGTTTGCAGGTGAATGACCATTATAGCAGAAGCAACGAGGCCCGGCTATGCTCGAATAACCAAAAAAAATAGCTTGATACATATGCAATTACATTTAGCTGGGACGGAAATTGTTGTCATACAAAAAACTAAAATAGTTTATCATTGATTATTTTTCATATTTTGTTCGATAAAAATAAATTACAGGAAATACTTGAAGCAATTTAGTTTAGTTTTGATAGTTATTGTAAAATCCAAAATAATGGATGGGGTTATTAGTAGAGAGAAAATCGAGCGACAATTTTTTTCCGACACAAACCTGAAATAATAATGGTTGCGAAACTGAAAATAAAAGTAACAAAACTTCATCTGTTGCTCGTAGAAAAGAGAGTCTGAGTTTGAGACACTTCTGTGAGATGTAGTGCATTTCCTTGAGAAACGGTTTGCAGTAGTTAATAAATAATTTAGAATTGAATTAGCCGGAATTTCCTGTATAATTTATTATTAAGTGAGGAAATGGTTTTTTAACTGAATTATTCTTGATGCACTTTTACAACGTATGATTCAATTGAGGCAATTTTCAGAATTGCAAACGGGTTAATTCGAGTAGCACCTAAAAAGGTTGTGGTTGATGAATGGGTCGGAAAACTTTACTTTGTGACAAACATTTGGTATTTGGCCAAATACCTCACATTAGGAAATTTAATTTTATAGAATAAAATTAATTTTGATTTTAAATATTTTGAAAATAACAGCGAAATTCATCAAAAACTTCAAAAAGAAATCCAATTGTGGTATTGTAGTGGCAGGCGCTCAACCATACCACAATGAAATAAAGTTAAAGTTGCGTATTTTTAAAACCAGTCGGAAATTTGTGAAGTGTCAAAAATAGCCCAATATTTTTGTTTTTTTCTTCTCCAAATCTTCAGTAGTCAAAATTTATGTGCGACCTTGATGCAATTTCGATTGAGAATTTTCAAGTTTGCTCAAATATGACGTGCTTGGTTTCTTGGCACTACTTGTGGTTTATCCCACGCTTCTATTACTGAGTAGCACGTTCTTTTGATATGCAATTTTATGAAACATATTCAGTGTTACAAAGTTGATCATCATTGAGTGTTGTGCAGAGTTGGTGCACTTTTGCCGAATTTGGTTTACATTCAACCGATTTTCACAATTCCTAATTACTATTTGACTTTAGCAGAATTTGCCCTCAATGTCGGCAGGTATTGAATTATTATTACCTTAATCACATATTATTTAATCGAACCATTAATTGCGCTTGCGAAATAATTATTGCGACTGGTAAAAACCAATTTACTGTTGTACAATATTTTAGTACAGTAGTATTTATTCTAGTTATAGTGCAGCCTTTTGTAAAATGGAAAGTGTAGACATATTCCATTTGCACTTAATTAAATAAACATTTGAAGCCATGCTGCACATTCATACAATTCGCTCTTGTCTTTCACTGCCTTTTTATTTTTACTGAAAATGGCATGACTGAAAAATTTCGTTTATTTTCAACAAGTTCAACGACGTAAAAAGTCAAAAATAGCCAAGTCATTTTCTATGTATATATTTTCGGATAAATAGCGGCCTCGATTCTAACTTTAACGCACACTTTTGTATGTCTCAAATGTAAAACGCATTTAATACTTTTTTTCCCTCAACCTTATTTTTATTTCTTCGTACAATGCGAATGCCCATACTTCTCATTGAACAATAATGGAATGTAATTGTATACACTTGATGCTTGATACAATTGCAGGATTTAATATACAATTCTTTTGTTTTCAGCCTCAGCGAATGCTATTTCGCGGGCAAGGGCACAGCCTTGGTACTACCGGACGCAGAGGCACAGAAGTCCAGCAGACGGTCCGGTGCCCAAGGCAGCAGCAACATTCAGAAGCATCTGCAATCCATGTTCTACTTGTTACGGCCGGAGGAGACTCTTAAAATGGTAAACCATTTCAAATTTTTTTATCTTCAATTTATCTTAGCGTTACGAAAAATCTGCGAATCTGAATGCGAAAAGTAGTAGAAACGGTTATTTTTGTAGATACAACTTGTTGAACTTGTGTTGGTTTTCAAACGTCTACTACATTGTTTGCAGATACGTGGGATTAGAATTATATACGTTATTTATATAACGATTTGATTCGTTTATTATATCTATTCTGTATTTTTTCTATTAATAGCTACTGTGTTCGACGTCCTACAGTTTGTTTTTCCTATTAGTTTTTTTTTCTATTTAATCTCTTCAGCGACACGCCACACGGTTACACAATGCAGTTTTCATTGATGACTTTTTTAAATGACAATATTATACAACTCGTTGCTTATCAATTCCAATTAACTGCTTGTTGCTCTATAAAGATAGGAATAAGATGCAGGTAGGCTGCACTTAAAATGACCTGTTAAAATAAATTGCCAATTTACATACTATTTAAAATGTCCAATTAACTAGCAAGCATATTGGATATTTAGTAGATTGCTGCTGTCTAAGAGGTGAGAATATGTAAGATTACGATTTCAGATATCTTCCCACTAATCTCAACGATGGATAATTATACAAATTAGAATCTAGTTTTTATCGGAAAATTATGCTTGATAATATTTGCCCAGTTAATTACGAGATTATCAACTATCAGAGCTTCGGTAATTTGATGCTTTGATAGTTTAGAGATTAGTGAAGTGTCCTCGGACTCTCAATTATACTAAAAAAAGAAAATTTTTAATCTCAAATTAATCAACCAAGCCTTTCTTGACTTAAATAGGCATTTATCTCTTTGGACTGCATATTTATCAAATGCAAATAATCTACTTTATAACTAATTACAGTTTAGAATATCTAGAAGCTTATCTACTAGGTCTTTGGTAATTTGATCCGCTTGCTAGGGACAAGTGCTCTTGTAGATTTTGCTCAACCAAAAGGGGTTCAAGTTGCCTGCGGGCAGTCTAAAATTTTTGTTGTCTGTTTTATGCAATTAGCTATTTTCCAATGCATGTTTTGCGTGAGTGTTACGTCATTAGTATAATTATTGATATGCTGATCTAAAGTTGCATGCTGTAATGGCAATCTACGACCACATGATACTGACCTATCCGATTTACTGACCTATCCAATTATTTGTAGGTATTTGTAATATGTCCTATATACATACCAATATTTTATAAAGAGTTTTTTTATAAAGAGTATATATATACATACAATATTTTATAATCATTTATGTGTAAATATGTGTAAAAAATGTGTAAAAAATAATAAATATTGTAGCAAAATTATATTGTTTAATTTCCCTTTAAAATAATAATAATAATAAAAAATATTACATTTAAATTTACCGCGCAAAATATATATAGCATGGCTACAAACCATTCGTCAGCAGATGCCTATAATTCTCGTACTTTTTAGATCTACAATTGACTAACCAATCGCGAGATGGCGTTAAAATCGCTTTTAATCTTCTCTTTCTATTGTCTCTGAAGATATTAATTATTAGGTGAAACGACCGAGACGAAAGGCAGTAAAAAGTCTGTGTTTAATTAGTGATAGGGACAGAAATAGTATAATGCGATGATTAAATCTCGAATTAAATAGTGCGATTCGAGGTGCAATTGGAATATGTTGTTAAGGTTAGCGAGCACTTTATTGATATGATATAATAGGATCCCTTGTATTTCTTGAATAAGTAGAAATTGAATTTAACATTTTTTATTTGTTTCACCGGAATTTACATGTATATTACGTTTAACTTATTAGTTAATTAAAATGTTTTACGAAAACGTGCAATTTTACGGAACATTTATTAATAATATGTAAATTGTGGCTAATTTATATTGGTGTTACTTTTCGTTGCGCATTTTGATTATTGGCGTTGTTTGTCAGGGTCACTTCATAAACCTAACCTAATGCATACTATTTCATTTCAATTAGCTTTATGTGATAGCACATAACCACACTTTTGAAGCTTATGAAGAGGAATTCAGTTTTTGATTGTATGATTGGCATATTTTACATGGAGTGCCAGTACCTAATTAGTGATGAAGAGCTTTTTGATTCATTCGACATTCTATTCAACAATTTGTGGTGAGTTAGCTTTTACACTATTTCTATGTTAGTTTGGTGTGTGTTTCTAAATTAACATTTTCCGGTTGCAAATTTGATTGAAAACTATTTAGGTATCATCTAACATAAGCAACCGTTTGTTGTATTATTAATTGAATCGATAATACTCAACATGGATTTTATTGTTTCAATAATTTTTGGAATTAAAATTTTATGAAGTTTTGATTTGATAAATTTCGAATGCGGCAAAACGGTTTAAGAATCTGCGTTCAGACACGCAGGACATTGATGTTCTGTCCTGCGATGTGTCGGGTTCAGATCTAACATCCAGACCGACTAAACCTTTCCTCCCATTGCTCCTCCTACCGAACCACCCCTTGACTGTGTTAGCATTGCTTGAGGGTGGTGGCTTGTCTAATAAGATCGATCATATATCGGGTGGTGTCTTTTTCTCGATAGTGCCTAGGATTGTCTGGGATATTAGCTGTATCGTCTCCCAATTCTCTTCGCTTCGTAGCATCTCTGTACTAAAATTGTCCCTAGTCAGGATCTGTCCCGCACTCTCTGTCCGGTTCTGTACCTGCACTTGTCCACTACTTTGCCAATCCTTTTCAAAATCGTTCTGAAATTGCCATGGCCACTCAATGCCTCAGTGAGATGGACTAACGTCCGGTAAAAATAAATGTTACTTTAATATATTTTCAATGTAGGAACATAACAACACACAATTTATTACCAAAAATATTTAACGAGCGGTATATAAAATCATCTGAACGAATAAAAACTGGTTTTTGCGATTTACAATTCAATTCTAAGAATCCTGCCATTGATTTGGTTATTGTATTCTAAAATTAGTTTACTGTTTTATTTGAATATAATGCTTGACAGTATCAATTAATAGTATATTACAACCGAGTTGGGAATGATATTCATTACAGCCGAGGGCTAATATCTGACCGAGAGGCAAAGCCTCGAGGTCAGATATAAGCGCGAGGCTGTAATGAAATTCCCACCGAGGTATGTATACTATTTAATTCACAATCGAACAATTTGTATTGTCGAAAAACTTGATTAAGACGAGCGTTGGGTTACGCCCATTTAGAACAAGTGGGTAAAGAAGATGGTTGTCCGGAGCTACTTCAAACGATTTCTTCTAGAATGCGCTGTGTACACATTTATTTTTATAAAAGCGGTTTCTGTTGAGGAAAATTAATTAACCCAAAGAAATCTGCCTTCTAACATTTTCAGCATATTACAATCGCAACAAAAAATACATATATGCTTCTGTATAATAATAGTACATCTCTATTCTTTGTTTTATACCTAATAGAAAAAGGATGGAGTTACACTCGTCACTCAGTGTGCCTAGGTGCACAAATACAATATTGTACGGTATTATATTGATTAGGAGCCATCTGTGATTAGCTTACCGAACTAAACGGCATTTAACATGGCACTAAATGTCATTTAAAATTTTTACAGTTTGCACCATTTCACATTTGATTCATACTTTTTAGTCAAATTACTGCAAAATATGCTTTGAACTTTTAGAGATAGATTTTGACATACTTGTTTGGGCTTCTGTTAACACGAGTTGTGAAAAATCAATAGAAAAAATTTTAAACTTCAAAATTTAATAAATAATTAACCAAGGCACAATTTGATAAACATAATAATACATGAGCTTGGGTTGTTAATTGTTTTTTGAAAAATATATTGTAATTCATAACTTTTTTCGTGTTTTAGCTAACAAGTATGAAATAAAATTGTAATGTAGCGACATCTAGTTAGCGTTGCTTTCCGACCGCCCCACTTAATATATATAAAATACATATTTTAGACCGTGGTGGAATTGAACAATATCTACATCAGTATCAACATCAGTGAACTGAAGTTGTAAAAATAAAAATGAATGCAGTATTATTGTGTCTTGAATTTTACGATAGTTTTCATTAATATGTCGTTCTGTTGGATTAGATGAATGATTAGCCGCAATTAAAATTGTGGAACACAGCGTAATACATTAAATACTTGTATAAATTCTACTTGTTGCAAGTGTCAAACTGTCAGATTTATTATTTGACAGTATTACGAACCTAGGTATGTAATGATCAACTTCCCGACTTCTAAAACATTTGTAATAACAATATTACAATAACGATTGTGAATAATAGTATATTACAACCGAGTTGGGAATGATATTCATTACAGCCGAGGGCTAATATCTGACCGAGAGGCGAAGCCTCGAGGTCAGATATAAGCGCGAGACCTAGGTTCGTAATACTGTCAAATAATAAATATGATTGTTTGACACTTGCAACAGTAGAATTTACACAAGTATTTAATGTATTTCGCTATTTCCACACTTTTAATTACATTTAAAGATTAATCTAGTCCAACAGCACAACAAATTAATGAACTATCGTAAAAAACAACACGCAACACTGTATTTTTGTTTTGAACTGGAGTTTTGACAACTGCAATTTCACTCCAGATTTGCTGATCGAAAAGTGCATTTCAACCACGGTCGAAAATGTGTTTTTATTCATAAATTTTTAATTATTTTTTTGATAATAAATTGTTCGATTGTGAATAAAATAGTATACATACCTCGGTGGGAATTTCATTACAGCCTCGCGCTTATATCTGACCTCGAGGCTTCGCCTCTCGGTCAGATATTAGCCCTCGGCTGTAATGAATATCATTCCCAACTCGGTTGTAATATACTATTAACGCTCCTTTAGTCGAATGTTTGCAACGTTTGTCGATCTTTTGTTTTCAAAACATGTTGAAAAAAACAAAGATATAGTTAGTGCGTACTACTGCAACCCGTTGAGAATTGCTATTATAGTTTATTGCGTAATAGAGTGTAGAATTTTCATTTGGCTAGAAATGCATCAGGTTTGGTTCTATTTCACTTTTATTTTTTGTGTAAAAATTTTGATGATTGATTTGATACATACAAAAGATGTATCAATGTTTATTATATATTTTTCTCACTCATAATTTTTATTATGGGAATGATTGAATGTCAAAAAGTTGTAAAAATGCATAACTTTTAAAGTGAATACTCGTTAGAAGGATTACTTGATATGATCCAAATTTTAATTCATAATAGGGATTATAAATAATACAATGCACTGAACGAGAAAGTACTGAAGCTCTATAACCTACCGATAACAGAGACTACGGGGAGCTTGGAGAAACGTATAATAATAATTATTATTATTGTTGTTGTTATATTATTATTATGTATTGCTGTAATATATTATAAAATTTATAATAATTTGAAAGGTGTGCTTACATTGAATGTTCATGCAATATTTCTCATCATTTGATCGAATTTAATGATTTTAAGTATAAAATCGAGTAATGCAACAACTCTTTTAATTTCTGGTCTAGACTAAAATCTACAAGTAAAGTTGCTGTAGGTGCTAAATATGATAAAAGCATATTATATAAAATACATATTTTTTTGACTAGTGAATATTTGGTGCATATATGCCTAGTAATGCGTATTAATTAGCCTAATAATTAGTATTAATTAGTTAGACCGCCGCGGCGGCCCACTGACGTTAAACATTTCTTTTGAGTATTTATAATACGGATTGTAAAAACATTAGTGCAGAAAAACATGCCTGTAACATCTGAAACGATAAAAATTCATAAGTAAATTTGAATAAATGTTTAGTTTTATAATTACATCTTTTTAATCAATAATAAATCGAGGACAACCATATCGTTACAATTGAATACCATTGGATTTTTTGAGTTAATCAATAATATATTGAAAATAGTTCGATTGCTTTTGTTAAAAAGTTGTAATGGCATTGCATCTACTCGTGCTCGTTGCATCTACTCGTACTTTACAGTAGATGCAAATGCTTCGGACTGAAAAAAAGTAACTTTTAATTTTAATAACATTGTAATGATCGGTGTTTTGTTACTTTTCGTTGAGCGGTTGGAAAACCTTCAGGTTTATTTCTGACACCAGCCAATGTTATAGATTTTTAAATTGACTTACTACTTAGTTGCGACGGCAGAACCATTGGCAATTCTGAATGGTTGGACTTGGACTTTTGTGGGCGGTTGATCATTAACGTTGTTGTTGGGTTCGTCTTGGATTGCTTCTAAACGTTTACTTTCTTCTTACGTTGAATTCGGATGGACATTTAATAATTACTCGACTCGTATTTGTTTTTTATCATTTAGATTTATTTCAAAGACAAATTTAATAGATGACGGAAAATACAAATAATTACTAATAATTTAGTCTACTTAGACAATTACTAAATAACTTTATTTAGAGTGAAGTTAATGGTGACTTAGACTTTAACTTTGATCTTAATTCAAGTTCTTAAATCTGGAGCGATATTGACTTTACTAACTGCTTTTTATTACTCGCTACTCGCTGCTCGCTCGCTCTGTCTTTATTCCAGTAGCAATCCTTTTTATATGCTTTCTCCCTCCGCTACTGTTTTTAAGTAGGGTTTTCCAAACCAATCTGATTGGCTAAAGTCAATCTAGTTGGATTAGACTTTAGACTTGACCTCAATTCGCAGCTGTTCTCAAATTTTATAAGAACTCATAATTATTTGCAGTTGTACCAACAATTCTAAGTTCCGATCATAAAACTTTTATTAATAATCAATCCAAAAGAATTTATTATTTAATTCGTTTTAGTTCAATTTTCATAACGGTCCATGTCACCACATACCTCCCTAATCTCAAGAAGAATGTAATGTTAAATACATTTCATTCTTCCATCAAGTTATCATTCTGTTACTCTTAAACATACATTACATTAAAGCATATTATCAAAATTAAGTTAATATAATTTTAAAAATTAACTATTGCAATAACCAACATAGCATTTTCACTAAAACACCATTTTATTGCTTAGTTCTTAAAAGAAAATTCTAAATTACATATACCTTAACAGTTAAAATAAAATCATATAACAATCACAAAATAACCTACTAATGATAATCAAAAGACTAAATATAAATATAATATATAACTATAAATACACTAACACTCTTCTTTGTTTTGTATATATAAATTGTTTTTTTTTTTTTTAAAAAAAGCACAATTAAACAAAATCTTAACATCAAAATTAGTATGTATATAGAATACAACTACTGTAGAGTTATTCTGTTCATTATTTATCTGGCATGCGCAGAGACAATGCTATTATAGTGCAACGGTTAGTATAATAGTTATTTATATCACAAAACGGTAAGTGATACTACAGCAAATAGACAATGTGAACTTTAGATACTAGGTAAGAACGCTCGAAATTGAATCTCGCCGGCTCGTTTCTTGCTCTAACTTACACTCTTTCTTGCTGCAGTATTAAATTAAATAATTTATTACTCGCGTATTAAATTAAGTTTTTCTCTGCGCTTGCTAGGACAAATAAGGGTAGAACCATAAAATTTAAAACAAGATTATTGTGCGGAAAAAAATTATTTTATTATTATTATATTTTTTTTTCTAATTTTGGCATGTAAAATGTGACTTTTCAAAATCGATTGTAGTTGGCAAACGGCACATTTTACGCAACTGGTGATGTAATGAAAAATATTTCACAACTGGTGATGAAAAGTTCCGAATAAAGCCTACTTGTTTTGATAAAATTCACTAAATTATTAATATCATAAGTTTAAAAAACTCTTTTTTGAGAAGGTTCTTGTAAAAATTAGAAAAAATCTTGTATGCAACATGTTAGGAAATGCTATTTTGTGTAACTCGCGTTATTTTGCAGAACTCGCTGCGCTCGTCCCGCAGAAATCCGCTCGTTACACAAAAAAATGCATTTCCTAACTGGTTGCATAAATAGCTATTTTTTTTAAAACATATATTACAAATACATTTGATTACTATTAAATAATGGATAACATAATAAAAATAAACAAATATTATAATTTTAAATGTGAATACAAATAAAATAAAAATAGTACATAAGGAAAATAGTACAAAATTCATAAAAATAAGCAAATTATTATTATTTTTTTTTTTAATAAAGCTATAATAAAATAAAAAAAATCTTAAATAAAAATTAAATGTTAGTAAATCAGTATAAATCTAAACACAACATAAAACCGTGAACAAAAAGAAAACAAAAATTCAGTAGAACCGAAGCACAACACAAAACCGCACCACTTCCTTTTTTTTATATGAGTTCCTGGATAGATTCCTCATAGGATGGTGGTAAATCATCCTCCATTTCCGACACATGAATTAATTCAATTGGGGTTTGTGGTTCTGGCACAGCCCATTCTTGCGCTAGAAGGCGATCCACTTCTTGGCTAAATCCAAGATCCATTTCCCCCTTGCACAATGTACAATTGCAGTCATCGTTGTAATCGCGTCTTGCGAAGCAATCTTCTCCCCTAATGGCTGAGTACTGCAGGTGGACCATCACGGCATAGCAGCGGTTTTCTGCTATGGCTTTTTTGGTCTTCTCGGAGTATTCTCCTTGTCGATCAACTAATTTGATCAAGGTCTTGTAGTTTTCCTCGATCATCCTACTGAAGTTCTTGAGCACCACTGCTCTTGTTTCCCAGCTGAGGTTACTGGCGTATTGAAGTGCTGTTTCCATTGTACTTGGTTTTTTTGATTTTGGTGCTTTGGTTTGATTCAAAACGTTCTCTTGTAAGAACTAAATGTGAACTGAACTGATCTTATTTTTCTATAGCTTTTATATGGTCAGAGTTTGCTTATATTAAGATTATATTGAGGAGAATTGTTGATATTAAACAAATTTTACTGGTGATTTAAAATCGTTTGCTTCGTTAGCAATTTTTGGTGTTATGGTATTAACTAAATTCTCAGGCGCGCTCGGCAACGTTTGAATGTTTTCATTGGCTTTAGCTGACTCTGTCTTTCTTTGAAATGAATGTAATATAAATAAAGTTAAAGTACCCCAGCAAGATGCAAACAAATGAATAGCTGTTCCGCCTGCCTTTTTAATAGACAGTGCATTTAAAAATGTTCCTACTATAAATTTTATAATTTTAAATAGAATAAATATTCCAAGAATTCCGCTAGTCCAATCACCAATCGACAGAAATATACCATATATTTTTTTTAATGTTTGATGGGCAATTTTCTTTAACTCTGCTTGGTCAAACATTTGCATCATTGAGAACCCTTGATCATCTACTGATTGACCATCTACTTTATTTGCTATTATGTTTGCAATTGCATCTCTTTTTATTCCAAATTGCATAGCCTCTTGTGCTTTTCTTACTTCTTCCGCTGTATATATTCCTCCTGCTCCCAAGTTTTGGATATTTTTGAATTGTAATTTTGGTTCTACAGCTACCAGCAATTCTTGGGGTAACATTCCTGTAGTTGGATTTGGATTAAATCCCATCCAATTTCCATCCAAAAAAAATAGTGATGGAATTACTGGGTTGCACTCTGTCTGTATTGCATGTTTTTGTAGCACACGTGTAATTGGTGACATAAAATACGACTGATTATTCGTAAGAACTGGAAGTTCCGAGAAACAGTTGGTGGTTCTTCGTATTGTCACCTGAACCGGTAAACATTTTAAAACATACATGACTTCTCCTGCTACTCGGGCAACGTATCCTAGATGCTCTTTTATTAATATTGCGATTCCATTTGGTGATAATGGGGCCATGACTAATCGATTTTTTAAAATCTCTCTGTGAAGTAAGCAACGGCGATAAACTGTTTGCGCGTATGTCTCTGATATCGATCTTTTAAATGATTGTTCCATGTACAAAAATTTTGTATTAGCATAAGTTATTAAATCTATATCATTAACATCTTTAGATTTATATATGGGAAGATTGATGGTGTGTTTTCTTTCAATTACCAATAAACGAGGGTGTTCCGTAGAGAAAAATGCCTCATTACATAAATATTCTCTTTTCTGTATTTTTAATGCAAATATTTTGTCCTCTTGTTCAACAACTAGATATTTATTTTCAGTGTCTCCGCTCTTTTCGAAAACAAGGGTTGCTTCTCCTGAGTACACTACTGAAAATTCGTCGCAAGTTTTGAATTGAATGGTTTCCCACACTGTTTCGCCAATATTAAAATCCATACAATACCCAGTTAAATAAGGGCATTTCAAATCATTTTGTAGCAAAATTTCATTTTCGTTAAGCTTCACTTGAGCAAGGTAATCGGTCAGCTGAATCTTTAAGGTGGCTGTAACTACAACATTTTTCCATGATCTTCCATTTTCCATGTAAGTGGTGCCTTCACACTTGCCATTATTATCTAGACTTCCCGCTAATGTTATATAAGTGGATGTTGTAGCATTCGAATTCAATTGCGATAATATTTTTCCATGAAATCCTCTGTATTCCCGATATCGATGAATTTTATTACATTCTGGTCCACCTATTTGATGGATATAGGTCAATAATCCATCCTGTACAATGCTAGTATGTGAGTGCATACCACAATAGTTAATTAATCGCGTTACTTCTATTAAACACGTTTTAACGTGAATTTTTTCAATTTTCTTTTTCTCCAGAATTTGAACCATTAATTTGGACGTTCTATAATCTGAGTCAGGGTTGGGACAAGGGGCTACATCCCTTAGAGATATAACCGAAATGTTGGTCGATGAATTTTCGCAATCATAGGCGATTAGTCCTAGGCTTGAGATCGGTCCGAAGAAAATCAGCAATAACATTTTGAGTCCCACTGGAACAAAATTCCACATTAAATATTGAATTTCGTTCGTAATGACATATTTAGTTTACTTAACAAAATGCTAACCGTGCAGAACTTTCGATATGTTTTTTTTTAGTTACACGCTCTCATTTTAGTATTGCTTCAACGCGGTATTTATATTTGTTTCTTTAAGACCCACTCAAATCTTTCAACGGGCCCTTTTGAGCGTGTGTGATGACGATGCCTAATTTGTTCTTGAAGATTTTCAGTTTCCAATTCTTGATCTCGGTGTTCGATACTCTGACTTGCCTTAGCATTTTCTTCAGTTATTATTTCCTTGTTTTCTTCTGCGTAAATACTTTCGTGAATTGTTTCATTAACATCTTGATAATCAGTGTTATCTTCGGAATCAGTGTCAGTGCTATTATTGTGCACACTGTTGTTAGCGTCATCTCTATCAGCAATTTTGGCATTTTCGAGATCTTCATCGATGATATTTTCATCGCTATTTACAGCGTCTTCGAAATCGCTGGAACTATGGTTACTCGAGGCATTGGTCACTGGAGAATAAAAACGCGGTACTTCTGGATATTCAGGTACATTTGCAGTTATCTGTTTATTTAATTTTGTGTAATTGTTTTCTTTATCGATGTCCTGATTCAAACATAGTTTTAGTCTATTAACATGTACCATTTGTTCTTTTCTTCCATTTAATTCCTTTATTTTACAATTTACTGGACTTTTGATCTCGATTATTCGATACGGTCCTGACCATTTTGGTTGAAATTTGGATGCTAAATTTGTAGATTTAATTGCTGGAGTATATAAATACACTTTGTCTCCTAATTTGAATGTTCGATCTTTAGCTTTTTTACTATAACTTAATCCTTGTTTAACAGCAGTTGCTTTTAACGTTTCTTCTGCTTTTTCATGAGAAATTTGCATTCGTTTCAACATTTCGGTGGCGTAATTCTCATCAAGATCATATTTAACTGTAGGATCTTTAATAAAGCAGTGCTGTGGTAATTCCATGTCTCGTCCGAACATTAAAAAGAAAGGTGTTTCTTTTGTTGATTCGTGAATATGATTTCTGTAAGCCATGGTTGCAAAAGGCAGCCAATCATCCCAAGAATTATTATCTTCTGTTATATAGTGTGATAGCATGGTTTTCAACGATTTATGCATTCATTCAACTACTCCGTTACAAGCTGGTCTATAAGGGGTAGTTTTTAACTTATCAATTTGTAAAATTTTGCAAATTTCTTTAAATAACTTTGAAACAAATTGCGATCCACAATCTGTCAAAATTTCTCTAGGCGTTCCATATTTTGTTATTATATTGACAACAAAAGCTTTTGCCACAGTCTCAGCTTTTATATCAGGTATTGCAATACATTCTGGAAAACGCGTCAAATAATCCATACAAGTCAATATGTATTTATTTCCATTTCTAGTTCGGTTTAATGGTCCTACTAGATCTAAAGAAATTCTGCCAAATACTAAATTAGGCACAGGCAATTTTTGTAAATTTGCTGGCGGAATGTAATTTGTTTTTCGTAAGTTGCATGAATGACATTCTAAACAGAATTTCTTTACATCAGTGCTCATGTTTTTCCAGTAAAAATCTTTTCGAATCAATTCTAATGTTTTTCTTTGCCCTCCATGTGCGGCGGTTGATGATCGATGATACAGATTCATAATTTCCTTTTTAATACAATCAGGTGCAACAATTTTGTCTTGTCTCTCATCCTGCATGCGTTTTTTGTATAAAATTTTTTCATTATCCAAATAATAAATGTCTTCTTTGTTAAGATTATCAACATGTCGAATAATTTCCATTAACTTTTCGTCTTTTCTTTGCATTTCTTTAATTTCTGGACGAGTCCAAATTGCATCAATTAAAGGATACATTTCATCATCTTTTTCTTCGAGTTCCTCTTCATTATTCACAATATAAATTGCAGCAACTTCTTCAATTAATTCTTTTTTAATTTCTTCTTTAAAATCTAATAATTCTTCAAATAGATCTGATTTGATGTTATTCTTTAAATCTCTAAGTTCTTTAATGGAAGGCTGATTTTCGAAATCTTTTTCATTTTCAGTAATTTCTCTAAGTCTTGTCAAAGCATCTGCATTAGTATTCATTTTTCCGGGTCGGTAATCAATGTCAAAACTGTATTCTAATAGTACCATTGCCCAACGCGCTAACCTAGAGCTTGGATCTTTAATTGTTAGAAGATATTTTAATGGTCTGTGATCGGTTAAAATTGTAAAATGTGTGCCAGTTAAATAACATCTGTAATACTTAACTGCCCAAACTATTGCTAAGCATTCTTTCTCTATTGTTGAATAATTTCTCTCGGCTGAATTTAAAGTACGGCTTGCGTAACTTATCGGATGTTCTAAATCGTCATACTTTTGACATAGAATTCCACTAATTGCTACATTACTAGCATCAGTAACTAATATAAATGGACGCTTAAAATCAGGATATTTTAAAATAGGTGGTGACACTAATGCTTTCTTTAAGATGTTAAATGAATCTTCATGCTTTTCTGTCCATTTGTATGGTACATCTTTCTTTGTTAAATTTATTAACGGTTGACTAATATCAGCAAATTTCGGTACAAATTTTCTATAAAATCCACATAATCCTAAAAACGCTCTAATTTCCTTAACTGATTTTGGCTGCGGATATTTTCGAATTATTTCCGACTTTTCTGGGTCTGCTTCGCAACCCTTTTCTGAAATAATGTGTCCTAAGTACTTTGCTTCATTTTTCATAAAATGGCATTTAGTTGGTTTAAATTTTAAATTGCTTTCACGCATTTTATCAAATACATTTTTAAGACGATTTAAATGGATATCAACATCATTTGTACTAAGTACAATAATATCATCAAGATAAACTAAACATTCTGTTCCGGTTAGACCGCTGAATATTGCGTACATCATGCGCTGCCATGTAGCAGGCGCATTTTTCAATCCCATACTCATTCGCTTAAATTCATAGTGGTTATCAGGTGTTGAAAACGCACTCTTCTCTCGATCTCTCTCATCAAGTTCTACTTGAAAATAACCGCTAGCAAGATCCATTGTAGAAAACAAGCTAGACCCAGTTAATTGATCAAGTGTATCCTGTAAATTAGGCAACGGAAAAAAATCTGTTTTTGTTATAACATTGAGATTTCTGTAATCAATGCATAATCTAAATTCTGCATTTTCACCATCGTGCCTTCGTTTTTCTACTAAAATTGCCGGAAAAGACCACGGTGATTGACTTTCTCCAATGATGTCGTTATCAAGTAATTCTTGAATTTTTGCATCTAAGATTGCTTTTCGCTGATACGGCACTCTGTACGGTCGCTTCGATATCGGTGGTACGTCATCTGTTATGATTCTATGTTTAACTTTAGTAGTGCAGGTCAGTTTTTCATTAGGTGCTTTAAATATGTCTATGTAGTTTGCTACTAATCTTTTTAGTTTCTCTACATCTTCATTCATTGGATTCTCTAAGCCCAATTGTTTTAAAATTAAATCATTATCTTGCTTCGTAATTATCGAAATGCTTTGAACATTTATCATTTCTTTTTCACTTTCTACTTCTACTTCGTAAGCTTCACCTATCTTTGTCTTTTTTTTTAAGACGATTTCTTCTTGAGTCATATTCATTATCCTTACAGTAATAACTTCATTATTCTTATGTAAACTTCTTCCTACTAAAACTCCATTATCAGTAGTCAAATTGGGTTCAAAAATAATGTCAGTCGACTTGACATTCTTATTCTTCTTTAATTTCCCCAAGCACGTCATCTGCGTTCTTGGCGGAACAATAACATCTTCCAATACAAAAACATTACTATGAAAATCATTAAGAAATTGTTTAGGTGAAGAGGCGCATCTTGATATGTCCAATTCAGCAACAATTTCTTTCTTAAGAAAATTATTTTCGATAGAAGGCTCTAGAATACCTTCATTAATTTCTTGACTATTTTGTGTTTTACTTTCAGATGGAATATTAGTAACAGAGCGTTTGATCCTCGCTCTCTCACTATTGCTTTCAGTCAGGATCAATGGCTGAAAACTTTCTTCGTAATTCACTAAAATTTCTCGAAATTCTTTAATAATTTCCTTTAATTCTTCTAATTCTTTTGTTATTTTTTCATACTTTTCATTACTACCTTTAGTGATAATTCCGTTCAGTAATGTTTGCTCTTTCTTTAGTAAAGAAAAATCTTGATTACCTATACGCAAAATTCCTTTTTCCCAATTTAAATTTACTTCAAACTTTTCCAAAAAATCTATTCCTATAATAATGTTTCCTTCAAAACTTAATGTATCAGTTACATAAAACTCATGTTTTACTGTAGTCTTATAATTATTATTACTAAATGATACAGGAATCTGAATTTTACCCTTTATGGGAATTCTTTGTCCCTGTATATCTGTTAAACAAACATTACTATTTTTACCTATACTTAAATCTCCGATACTATCCGATTTAATTAGAGATACAGCTGCTCCGGAGTCAATTAACGCTAGAAACTTTATATTATTTATCTGAACATTTACTATGTTTCGGGGTTTTATAAAAATTTCAGCAGCTCCCTGTATCTCCACTTGACTCTGCGTGTTTACATTTCTGAAACGGCAGCCGTTCTCTGGGGTTCGAAAAAGGCTGCGTTGGCGTTTAAATCTTTCGTCGGGTGTGATCTACATTGCGGTGCTAAGTGTCCGGGCTTGTTACATTTGAAGCAAACTATTTTTCTTTTTTCTTGGTATTGATTCCTCTGAGTATTAATTCTTTCTGAATTTTGTTTCTGATAGCAATTTCTTGATTCGTGTCCATTTTTCTTACAATTAGTGCAAAACGGTAAATTTCGAGATGGATTCTTTGATGTTATATTTCTACAGTCTTTAGCAAAGTGCCCTGGTTTCTTACAAGTAAAACAAGTTTTATTTTTCTTAAAACAATTTTCTATCGTGTGATTGGATTTCTTGCAATACGAGCATATCGGATTATTTTTAGCAACATTTTGATTCATTCCATTAACTTTATGAACTTTTGGGGGATTCGTTATATTTTCGATAAATTCTTCTCTTTCTGCCACTTCTATTGCGGTTTTTAAATCTTTCGGATTTTGGGAAAATACTCTTTGTTTGATTGGATCTCTTAATCCCATTAGAAATTGAGAATGCATTTGTTGTTCTAGATTTTCTTGTAAAACTAAATTATTGCCTTCATTATCAGTAAGTACAATTGTTTTGGCTCCTGCTAACTTTAATCGAACGACAAAATTTTTAACTAATTCGCCATGTTGTTGCTTACATTCTACAAAACTTTGAAATGCTCTACCGGGAACTTTAGTTCTTGAGAATTGAATAATAAAAGCATTTTGAAAATTTCTCCAATTAATTTCTTCGGATAAGTTACTTGATTTTAAAAATTGTTTTGCAATTCCTCTCAATTTAAGTTTAGTTATTGCTATTTTATCTTTATCTGACCATTTAGCTATTTCCGCAATTTCATTAATTGTTTCAAAGAACAATAAGATATCAGTTTGTCCATCAAAAGTTGAAATGGAATCGAGTGAAACTGTGATTGGATTATTTATAACATTAACAATATGATCTCCTTCGTTTCTTGACATATTGGTGTTATTATGTATAAAACTACTAAATCTTGAAGCAATTGTGATTGATACAAATTCACTTTCTTAAAAACAGAATTTTAAGTATCCCACTTCTGACACCAATGTAATGATCGGTGTTTTGTTACTTTTCGTTGAGCGGTTGGAAAACCTTCAGGTTTATTTCTGACACCAGCCAATGTTATAGATTTTTAAATTGACTTACTACTTAGTTGCGACGGCAGAACCATTGGCAATTCTGGATGGTTGGACTTGGACTTTTGTGGGCGGTTGATCATTAACGTTGTTGTTGGGTTCGTCTTGGATTGCTTCTAAACGTTTACTTTCTTCTTACGTTGAATTCGGATGGACATTTAATAATTACTCGACTCGTATTTGTTTTTTATCATTTAGATTTATTTCAAAGACAAATTTAATAGATGACGGAAAATACAAATAATTACTAATAATTTAGTCTACTTAGACAATTACTAAATAACTTTATTTAGAGTGAAGTTAATGGTGACTTAGACTTTAACTTTGATCTTAATTCAAGTTCTTAAATCTGGAGCGATATTGACTTTACTAACTGCTTTTTATTACTCGCTACTCGCTGCTCGCTCGCTCTGTCTTTATTCCAGTAGCAATCCTTTTTATATGCTTTCTCCCTCCGCTACTGTTTTTAAGTAGGGTTTTCCAAACCAATCTGATTGGCTAAAGTCAATCTAGTTGGATTAGACTTTAGACTTGACCTCAATTCGCAGCTGTTCTCAAATTTTATAAGAACTCATAATTATTTACAGTTGTACCAACAATTCTAAGTTCCGATCATAAAACTTTTATTAATAATCAATCCAAAAGAATTTATTATTTAATTCGTTTTAGTTCAATTTTCATAACGGTCCATGTCACCACAACATTTTATCATTAATAATGTACTTACTTCGTCCGATAGAATTTGACCGGTAACTGAGCTTAGGACAATTCCAAGTAGTAAATGGGATCCAAGTGATAAAAATCGAATGTTACTTGGTGGACTAATTTCCTATATAAATTAAATACATTTAATTTTGTCGCATTATCAATGTGCGAATAATTACCATTACAACAAGTAATACACAATTTATCAGTAACAATACTCCACAAAGTGTGTATACAATCATAGGAATGTATACAACTTTGTTGATGATGTATACAACTCTAAAAATAATAATTTTTGAATTCGATTATGTTTTAAGGCGCTTCGATCCAGTAATGCACCAAAAAAATTCGCTGGAAATGAGATTCCACAGTACTTTTCTCGTTGCTATGTTAAAATTTCTGATTTAAATTTTTAGAATTTTGAGGCATCTTTTGTGGAAAAAAATGTATCGGGTTATTTAAAAATGCTTTGAAAGAAATCCCTGCATTTTTACTGTAAAGGGTATATTAAGGGTCGAAGTTGTAAAATAAGGGTTGCATATTATTTTTAATTAGATTATTTGTAAATCTGTTTTAAATATATAGTAGAAATATAATATGAAAAAACTGCGGTCCATATGACTCAAACTGTATATTTGGGGAGTCGTAAATTATTTGTAATCACTCATTATGTAAATATATATAAAATAGCTGATGGAAAATGGTGGACTATGCTGACATATAAGAGCCAAAACACGGTCAATTTTTGAAAAACTAAATTAAAGGGCAAACACTGGCTATAAGGGCTTATTTTTAAAGGATGAAACTTTCACCAATATTTTCTTCAATGTATCCCTAATATGCATTCCAAATTTGGTTTAAATCAAATATTCCTTCTGGCAGATATTCACGTTACAACTTATACATTTTTACAAGTTTTTGACCCTTCAACTCTTAATAAAAATTCAACCTTGTAAAATTCAACCTTGTATTGCATGTAGGAGCTAGGAATTTTCATTTCGCTAAAAATTTATCAGTTTTGCTTCTATTTCACTTTTATTTTTCATTCGATTTTGATGTGTGATACATCAATGGGTTTAGAAAACCTGTGCCTTTAAGAAAAAAGAAAGAAAAATTCCTTTAAAATAATGTATATTTAATAATAAATAGTTAAGGTTTAATAGATGAACTTTATTATGTTTCAACCATTTCTTATTAAATATATATTATGTTAAAGAATTTTTTCTTTTTTTATTCTTAACGGCACATGTTTTCTAAACCCATTGATGTATCACACATCAAAATTGGATAAAAAATAAAAGTGAAATACAAGCAAAACTGATCGCTCTTTACCGCAATGAAAATTGCTAGCTCCTGCACGCGATAATATATAATGAAGATTTTTAATGGGTTGCACTAGTGCACACTAAGTATATCTTTATTTTTTTAATATGTTTTGATAACAAAAGATCGATAAACGCTAATATAAATTTATTTCACATTACATTTTTTGGTGCATTTATATTTCTTTTTATTTCTATATGATGCTTGTCAGTATCAATTAACATATTTCTAGCTCGTTTTTGATAATCCAAGTTCGAACGTAAACTAAATTTGTCCAAACTGATATCATCAGTAATTTTTAGGTAGTTTTCCTTTAATATATAAAACTGAAATTTACATAGCAAACTCCAATAAAATAACAGCCATCCATTACACATCATAGAAAGGCCTATGATTGGAATAACCAAATAGTAAACTGTTGAAAAAGGCATTTTGAAGGGACCTCCATAATCATAAAATATTTTAATGAATGGATAAATCTTGTACTCGTCACCAATAACTGGCATAATAATTAAGATCGTGACAATAATATAAACAACATTCCAATAAAAAATATATATCGCCATTTTCGATTGCTTCATTATTTTAGTTTTCACATTTCTACTTGCTGAATTCCAATTTTTGTAATGGTGAGTAACCGTTTTGTTTATATCAGGAAACTCATTTATTTTCGCTAAAGTGGACATCGTCGTGAAGCAAGACGATGTATGATAACGATATAAAACGACGATAGAATGACGAGACGATATAAAATGTATGATATGTGTATAAATCCTAGTTGTAACTTTTTCTTTAAAAACTACTTACAAATATCATTTTAGCACTCCACGGTACGTAATTTAAGTAAGACCGAATTGAAGGCTTTGCTATTGCAATATACAAAAAACAAAAAACTAGATATATCACTTCAGCTAATACAATACTAATTGTCATAAGCTGCATCTTTTTATAAATTAAGAAAGAAAGAAAAACAAGAGGACACAAAATATTATCTAAACAAAAATTAATAAGTCGGATTGGATTTTCTAAAAGCCAGTTTACACCTTTAAGATTTGTGTACGATTTTTATGCGATTTTCTTAATAATGGTCATACAGAATAATTTTTATCTTTACATATTGCGATTTTTGTTAAGACTGAAAATAATATTTGCCAGTCTTATAAAAATCTTATAGTCTTAACCAGTCATAGCAACTTGCTACTGCATCATTTTGCTACGATTAGCTTATGACTGATTTAGGGACTTTTGCGATTTTCTAGGGAATTTAGTTGCTGTTTTGTTTCTTGTTCAGTATTATTGTTTACGTAACCTATAAAATTGGTTTTGTTTTTGCCGGTCGAGTTTCGCTTTGTTCTTGCCGTTGCCCGTTCGACTTTGTGAGTTTTACAAGTACAACGAATGTAAGGTTACAATAGAATAAACAATGAACTATATTGCAACTGTCAAAAGTCTTAGGCGTGTCTTAAATGATGTCTTTAGTATGTAAAATATAAAACTGTATGACATATGACTGTAAGATTTTTCATAAGATTTTTGTATGATTTTTGCTATGACTAATCACAAGGAAATCTTAAAGGTGTAAAGTGAGAAAGGAATAAATCGCATACTTTACTTTTATCCCATAAATTTATTTACTTTTATCCCAAAAGTCTTAAGCGTGACTTAAATGATGTCTTTAGTATGAAAAATATAAAACTGTATGACATATGGCTGTAAGATTTTTCATAAGATTTTTGTATGATTTTTGCTATGACTGATCACAAGGAAATCTTAAAGGTGTAAAGTGAGCTTTAATGGTTTTGGTTTGACCTAATAAGCAAACCCGACAAAATCAAGTAGACTACATTTTTTTCATTCTTAATGATAATATTTTGCTTAATGAATTAAGTACTTACCAGTTGAAATCGATGTATATTGACAAACAGCAAACCAACTTACCATTTGACCACGTTGAAGGTAAAGATAAGTAACGACTTCTATAGACAATAAAGTGTGCTTTAGGACTATTATAAACTATAATTAAAACTAAAATCATTACAATTTTCTTTTCTTTTTTCTATTCAATAATTCAATTATTTTTAAGTTCAGCAGGTACATTATTTAATAATCATGTAAATGATGTTTATTAATGTAATTTTTTTATATTTAAACAGTCGAGTTGAAGGGCCCATCAAGTTTATGAAAGGCATGATCAAATTTGATCAAAAAATAAAAATGTTTACAATAATTCTTTGACTAATTTTTACTTCTCTCGTAGAGAAAGTATTGTATTCATGATTTTTTTTTCCAAATTCCACTTTTTTCTACTTTATAGAACGCGTAGATTACGAAAATCATATTCACTAATTTTCGTCTGTCGGTCTGTTCGTTTCTTTAAAACACTATATTTCGGAATCTACTGACCCGATTAAAGCAAAACTTGCGTCTCTTTTTCTACCTGCTCATAATTTATATCAATGAAAAAAAAAAAAATATATAAAATTCTGAAAGACCTGCGCATTATAGGTCAAAAACATGCCAAAACCAGTAAAATCCGTGCATTCACTGAATCTTCTAAAGTTACAGACCGATTTTGACCTAATATTGAACATACGTTTAGTGTATACCAAGTGGTGAATGCTTTAAAAAACCTGGAGGTTAATTTGAGGGTTTTTTGAGAATTTTTATTATGGGTTGAAGGGTCAAAAACCTGTAAAATTGCATAATTTGTAACCTAAATATCTGCCAGGAGGAATATTTTATTTGAACCAAATTTAGCATACATATTAGGAATGCATTGAAGAAAATGCTAGTGAAAGTTTCATCCCTAAAAAATAGGCCCTTATGACCTGTTGGTTCTTTAAATTAAGTTTTCCATCAATAATTTTTTATATATTTACATAATGAGTGATTAATAATAATATACGACCTTAACTACACACCCCCACCCCCCAAATATACAGTTTGAGTCATATGGATAGGATTTTTGTTTTTATATTACATTTCTACTATACATTCAAAACAGATTTACGAATAATTTAATTAAAAATATTATGCAACCCTTATTTTACAACATCAACCCTTAATATACGCTTTACCATCAAAATGCTCGGATTTCATTCAAATTTGGAATCCAGTAGTAATTTTAACTTATTTAACTTATCATTATTTTTTAATTAAATTGAAATTAGGGTAGAACCCACATATTACAATTGTAACCCTTAATGTACCCTTTACAGTTTGATATGTTAGATTTATTTCAAATTAAAATTTAACATAGCAACGAGAGAAGTACTGTGGAATCTCATTTCCAGCGAATTACTTGTCTCGTAAAGGAAGTATTGTATTCATGAATTTTTTTTCCCAAATTTTACTTTTTTCTACTTTATAGAATGCGTAGATTATAAAAATCATATTCACTAATTTCCGTCTGTCGGTCTGTTCGTCTCTTTAAACCACTATATTTCAGAATCTACTGACCCGATTAAAGCAAAATGTGCACCCTTTTTTTTAACTACCCATGAATTATATCAATGAATGAAACCACTACATATATAGCCGCTCTGGTCCTCTGACAAAACTTAGTTTTGCTTATCTAAATTCACTGCAAATTTGACGACATCTGATAAAGTATAGATGGACGAAGATTTCACGCATAAATATGCAAATTTATGCATGAAATGTTCGCCGCTCTGGTAATTTAACGCTGAAATACAGTTTCAGACACTAATAATTATCCTACAAAATATCTAATGGTAGATTTAGAGAGAGAATAGATGTAGCAATAAATGGACAAAAAGTTTTTTTTTTATCATTTTCCGCTAATTATCAAGCGAGTGGTTAATATTTGATTGAGGTTTTTTATTCATTTTTTACTTAATTAATGGCTATTCAAACAAATTTTTCGTTAAAAAATAAGTATTTTTTTATCTAATTTTTGGTAGCTTTGGAAATGTTCCAGGGGTTACAATAAAGGCGCAAACTACTTTGCTAGTTTTTAAAAATTTTCCACACCTCTCGATCTTTCCTAATGTTTTCGGCTAAAGCACGTGGCAAATAAGTCATATCTAGGTCCATCTATTCTTTATCAGATGTCGCGAAATTTGCAGTGAATTTAGATAAGCAAAACTATGTAGATTCGCTAGCGACCAGAGCGGCTATAGTGAAACCTATTCTGTTCTGACCTGTGGACTCTCAGCTGATTCCGCCTGCACCAAATCAATTGAAGGCCATGTAAAAATTTTACCAGTAGCGCAGAATATCTGTCAAGCAGCAGCGACACGCCAATACAAAAATCAAAGAGTATATTCATTTGACGGTACTGAACGACAACAAGACGAAAGACATACGTGCATGTAACTTCTTTGTCATTCACATTGATTGTATTTATAAAATCTGGGAAGTCATGTCGCAGCGCTGGCAGACGTATGTTCCTGTTATTGTTATCATATACTCTGATGCGCTGGCACAGGGTAACAATAAAAAAGTACCTCTAGCGCATGCGATACCACTGGTCAGAACGTAGTCGACTTGACTTTATATATGTAGCGGTTTCGCTCCTTTAAAGTATCAAACAAATCTCGAAACAAACATTTTTTTTCTGGTGTAGGATATATAATCTTTAATTATAATTACGTTAATTTTGTAATAAATAATTTTAATTAAATTAATTTAATAATTTTAATTCGGTAATAATGTTGTGGAAATTTTGCTGCAGATGATAAATGGAAAGCATATCATATATAAAATGCTCAATTAAATAAATACTTTTTTGACTAGTGAATGTCTGGTGAATATAACTAGTGCATATGTTTAGATTAGTTTAATTAATTTTATCGCCGACTTAATGGCGTACTTAACTAATTTTTATTGCATATTTACAATGCGGATTGTAAAAACATCATTGCAGAAAAACTCGTCTGTAAAATCTGAAATCATTAAAA
Organism: Cryptophagus acutangulus; assembly: GCA_963556235.1. NCBI lineage: Eukaryota > Metazoa > Arthropoda > Insecta > Coleoptera > Cryptophagidae > Cryptophagus > Cryptophagus acutangulus. Next base: position 364,578 of record CAUVYR010000279.1, on the reverse strand, counting down.
TTAATTAATAAAATTGAATTTATTTTCACTTTTAAAAAACACCTTTTTAAGCAATAATAAATCCAAGACAACCATTCCATTACAATTAAATACCAATGGATTTTTGGAGTTTATCAATAAAATACTGAAAATAGTTCGATTGCTTTTGTTAAAAAGTTGTAATGGACTCTTGTACATTAAGTAGTAACTTTTAACTTGAATGTTATTTTATTATTTTAAATGTACTTACTTCGTCTAATAGAACCTGACCGGTCATAGAGTTTAGAACAATTCCAATGATTAAATGTGATGCAAGTGATATAAATCGAATGTTACTTGGTGGACTAATTTCTTATATAAATTAAATAAATTTAATTTTGTTGCATTTTCAATGAACGTATAAATTACCATCACAACAATGAATACACAATTTATCAACAACAATGTTCCACAAATTGTGTATACAATCATAGCACCATACATAAACTTTGTTAATAAGATTTACAACTCTAAAAATAATGCTATTTAAATATGTTTCAACCAATATGAATATATCCACTGCTTTATTTCTATATGATGCTTGACAGAAGCAATTAAAATATTTTTAGCTCATTTTTGATAATTCAAGTTTGAACGCAAAACAAAGTTGTCCAGACTGATATTATCAAAGAATCTTTAAATAGTTCTCCTTCAATATGTAAAACTGGAATTTACATTGCAAACTCCAATAAAACACCGTCCATCCATTACACAGCATCGAAAGGCCTATTAGTGGACTACAAGAATAGTAAATGGTTGAGAAAATAATCTTGAAGGGACTCGCGTAATCATAAATGATTTTAATGAAAAGAAAAATGTTTTACTCGTCACCAATAACTGGCATCATAATTGTGATCGTAGCCAAACTATAAATAACATTCCATTTTATAATACATATTGCAATTCTCGATTGATTCATTATTTTCATTTTCACATTGTTACTTGCTGACTTCCAATTTTTGAATGAATGATCAATTCTTTCATTTATATCATAAAAATCTTGTACTTTTAATAAAGTGGCCATCATCGTGAAGCAAGACTAGTAAAATTTATTTATTAGGTTTTTATTAATCTTGGGTTAAAACTTTTTTCTGCAATTACTTACAAATGTCATTATAGCACTCGACGTAATTTAAGTAGGAGCGAATTGCCGGTTCTGCTATTGCAATATACAATAAACAAAGTGCTAGATATAGATAGCACTTCAACTACTAGAATACCATTTACAATAGGTCGCATTTTTTGATAAATTAATAAAGATAAAAGTATAAGAGGATACAAAATATTATCTAAAAAAAAATTATTAAGATCTTATTTTGTAGATGAATTACATATACTTTACATATACTTCACTTTTATCCACTAAGTTTTCAAAAATTGCATCTCTGCAAGTCGTGTAACAAAACTTAAATACATTCATGTCGCTGATTCTGAAGACTACTGTCTAAAAAGCACAATTTGTATTCTGGTATATTCGTATTCCATTAGCACTGATTATATACAATAAACACACTTTTATGAATATTAATGTACAGTGGGTACGTATATAAAATGATAAGAGTGTATTTATATAATTAGTAGGAAAGAAGGCAAAAAACAACCGACAAATAGGAGGAATACAAGACTTCGCAGAATAGATATTTTTTTTTGTTTATAATGAAAATAGATAATGTGTAAATTAAAAAAAAAAAAAAAAATGCTGGAAATGAGATTCCACAGTACTTCTCTCTTTGCTATGTTAAAATTGGTTATTCAAATTTTTAGAATTTTGAGGCATCTTTTATTGAAAAAAATTTATCGGGTTATTTAAAAATGCTTTTCAAATTTTAACTAGGAACCAAATTTATAACAAATTTAAGCGATAAAGTTCAAACGTGTGTATGAAAAGATTAAAAAGTGAAACATTTGTTGTAGGTACTCTATTTTAATGAAACAATTTAAAGCAAGATTTAAAATTACCAATATAAATCAATTTTTGAAGTAGGTCCTAGCACTATCAGTATATGTAAGGGGTGTGTTAATGGTTAAAAACATGAATTAAGGATTCTAGCCTATTTTTCAATAAACTAGTTAAAATTATATTTCAATTTATTATTAGAAAACAAATTTGAAAGAAATTTGACAAATCAAACTGTTAAGGGGTGCATTACGGGTTACAATTCTGATATGTGGGTACTAGCCTAATATCAATTCAATTATCTAAATAATGATAAGTTAAATAAGTTTAAATTACTACTAGAATCCAAATTTGAAAGAAATCCTAGTATTTTGACTGTAAAGGGTCTATTAAGGGTTGAAGTTATAAAATAAGGGTCGCATATTATTTTTAATTAGATTATTTGTAAATTTGTTTTAAATGTATAGTAGAAATCTAATATGAAGAAAATCCGATCTATATGACTCAAACTGTATATTGGGGGGTGGGGGTGTGTAGTTAGGGTCGTAAATTATTTTTAATCACTCATTATGTAAACATGTATAAAATTACTCATGGAAAATGGTGGGTTATGCTGACATATAAGAATCAAAACACCGTCAATTTTTGAACAATTAATTTAAAGAACCAACAGGCCACAAGGGCTTATTTTTAGGGGATGAAACTTCCACCAGTATTTTTTTCAATGTATTTCTAATATCTATACCAAATTTGGTTCAAATAAAATGTTCCTTGTGGCAGGTATTTACGATACAAATTATGCATTTTTTCAACTTTTAATAAAAAGTCAACCCTTTAAGAAACTCTCGATTTTTTTGGCATTTACCGATTTTACTAAATTACCGATTTTTAAAAGTAAATTAATTAAAATAAATATGTACTGTATCGATAGATAATGGCTTGCGCAGCAACGCGCAATCAATATAAATTTTTGCGCAAATTTATTTATATATGTTTTTGACCATTTAGTTTATCATAGTAATGCAGCGCCATCAACGGTGATACTATACTAGTTTGCACTTCTTCGTGTTTATACTCTATGAATAGTAGGAAACTACAGAAAATTAGAAGTACAAAGTTACCATGTAAATAAAAAACAAAAATAAGTATAGAAACAGCAAATGTACAGTTTTTATTCATTTTTTTAGTGAAATAGTTATTTTTGCAATTTGCGATTAAAATGACATCTTTTTAGTTGTCATTTTTGATATTAAAACAGCCTTCTTTTTTTTATTGTTCTAAAAAAAGCGTGAAAAATAGTATATTAAGTATCAAGAACGGTAAGGGTGGTTTACTGGTCGGAGACAAAAGTTTGGGGATTGAGCGAAGCGAAATCCCCAATTTGTCTGAGACCAGTAAACCCCTAACGTTCGTGATGCTTATAGCGTTTTTTGCACGGTCAAAATTTAGAAAACACAATAAATACTATTATATTAGTTTTAAAATTACGTCTATTTAATTATTATGTAGTAGGCTCTTATAGAAACCAAATCTTGATCATTATGTTGTTACACTTTTTGTGTCAGTCGTAAATAATAATATATTAAGTATTAAGAACTGTAAAGGTCTTCCACTGGTCGAAAACAAAAATTTGTCTAAGACCAGTAAACCCTTAACGTTCTTGATGCTTATGGCATTTTTTTGCGCGATCAAAACTAATAAAACGCAATAAAATATTATTGGATTAATATCTAAAATGACGTCTATTTAATAATTGAAGTAAACGCTCTTTTGAAAGCAGTCGTTTCTATGATTGTTTTTCTACAAAGATATGTTGATTTTATTATCATGTAAACGGTAAGGAATTACTTACCGTTCTAGGACGGCAAGAACAGCTGTTAGGCATAGCAACCGTAAAATCAACATACCGTCAAGCAAAATGTCACGGTAAATAGACAAAAAAAGATTGATCGTGCAAAAAAGACTTTTTGCAATTTGCGATTAAAATGACAACTTTTTAGTTGCCATTTTTGATGTTGAAACAGCCTTCTTTTTTTATTGTTCTAAAAAAAGCGTGAAAAAAAGACTTTTTTGCGCCTTCATACGGCATGACTAGATTTCTACATCTTAAAATCCACCAGAAAAGGGTTTTTGCCGGCCTCGGCCTGCAAAGTGTTTCCATAGTTACATATTTTTTCCATTTTTAGTTTTTCCCGCAAAGTGTTTCCAAAGTGTTTCCATAGTTAGTTATTTTTCCAATATCGACCTGAAGATTTTTGTGGCAATAAATTGTTTATAACATTTTCTGCAGCTTTTAAAATATGTTTTGGTGTATCCATATTTTGAAAGTTTGCAATTACTGTATATGACATTGACATTTGTTAGTGTCAAAAGAAAACAAAAGATGGCTCTATTTATTTTTTTGCATTGTCAATTTATTATTTAGCATTTTTTTGAAGAACTATGTATTAATAAGAGTATTCGACACAAAAAATATTGTACGCAACATGTCCGGAAAGATTCCTTGCAGGACACGCCGACTTTCAGGCCTCCGCCTGCGGCGTCGGCCTGAAACTCGTCTGCTTGTCCTGCAAGACACTACTTTCCGGACTTGTTACGTAAATAACTATTTTGCAATTTGCGATTAAAATGACATCTTTTTAGTTGCCATTTTTGATATTGAAACAGCCTTTTTTTTATTGATCTAAAAAAAGCGTGAAAAAAAGACTTTTTTCTAATACTATTTTAGAATAATAACATTCTTGAACTAATTTTAATTTGAGAATGTACTCATTCTGCAACAAGTGCGAGAATATTCATTCTTACACAAGTGATAGAATGACCACATGTGGCGCCATCTCATGGAAGTTGACGCAACATTAAGCTATTGTATTTTGATTAATGAATTATTCATTTAACTTATTAATTGTTGATATTAGTAATATTATAAGTCAATTAACTAAATCATTCATATTTAGAACATTCTTTATGACATTTTATAACTAATTTTGTTTATTAATACATATATTATAGCAGCGACATCTGTGAACTAATTGCCTAAAAGCGATAGGTACTAGACAGCGACTAAAACTGACATATTTTAATTGACGATAGTATTAGAAAAAGTATAGTCTGAAACTCGTCGGAATGAATATTCAGCCCTTGTGAAAACCGTCAAACTCGCCTTCGGCTCGTGTGACAAATTTTCACTCGGGCTGAATATTCTCATTCCGCACTCGTTGCAGAATATACTATTTTTCACTCTTTTTCTTCTTTTTTTCATTCTTTTTACTTTTTTTCATTATTTTAAAAATTGCTAAAAGCGTGGCAAAAAGTTATAAAACCGCAATGTTTTATTTATTAACAATATTAATTGTACAATTAGTAAGATTATTTAACTGAACAAGAACATATAAGCAACATTTCCATTAAATTTGAGCTAGCAAACACTTCTATTCGATTTGAATTCTGTGAAGGAAGCTGTTTGATTTTTCGTTCCTAGGGGCGATTTCAATTGTTTTATCAATGGTTGCTCTAATTAATAACAAATTAAGCTTGAATCAGGCAACCGATTGTCATCTGATTATTAACTAATCTTTAATATTTTTTTATTTTAATTAAAAATTGCAAAAATAGTATATTACTCAACGAGTTAGTAATGATAGTCATTATTCTTGAGAATGAAGTTTACGACCCGAGCGATAGCGAGGGGAGTAAATCATTCGAGAGAATAATGGCTTATTACTAACGAGTAGAGTACTATACTTTATCTACTCTTAACAACAAAGCTAAAAAAAAATGGAAAATTAATAGATTTCAAAAATAATAATTGACAATGTAAGTATTGCTGGTTGCAAACAATTACTATTTCAACAACACAAAGGTGCAATTAAAATCGATATGACATTTCCAATTAGTAATGATGACGTTTCTGATTAGTAATGATTCATTACCGCATAGGTGACATAATGTATAATGTTATGTATTGGAAAACGCACGCGTAAAGTGTATATTACGTGTTAAGAGTAGATAAATAGTGTATACAACACGAGCAAAATTAGTTATTTTTTCACTTGTCGTATTGTCCAACTCGGCTGACGCCTCGTTGGACAAATTTACGACTCGTGAAAAAATAACTTACATTTTGCTACTTGTTGTATAAATAACTATTATACAACAAGTAGCAAAATGTAAGTTATTTTTTCACAAGTCGTAAATTTGTCAATACGACAAGTGAAAAAATAACTAATTTTGCTCGTGTTGTATACACTATTTTTTGCAATTTTTAATTAAAATATAAAAATATTAAAGATTAGTTAATAATCAGATGACAATCGGTTGCTTGATTCAAGCTTAATTTTTTATTAATTAGAGCAAACATTGATAAAACAATTGAAATCGCCCTTAGGAACGAAAAATCAAACAGCTTCCTTCACATAATTCAAATCGAATAGAAGTGTTTGCTAACTCAAATTTAATGGAAATGTGGCTTACATGTTCTTGTTCAGTTAAATAATCTTACTAATTGTACAATTAATATTGTTAATAAATAAAATATTGCGGTTTTATAACTTTTTGCCACGCTTTTAGCAATTTTTAAAATAATGAAAAAAAGTAAAAAGAATGAAAAAAAGTAGAAAAAGAGTGAAAAATAGTATATTATACAACAAGCATATAATGATGGCAATTATTCATGAAGGTTATGTTTGCGAGACGAGCCGCAGGCGAGTTTCGCAAATCACCTGAGTCTATAAGTGTGGACACAAGACCTTTGTCTATAAGTGTGGACAAAAGACTTTTGTCCACACTTATAGAATAATATATGCATTATTTAAGTGTTTTCTCAAGTATAATTATATTCAATATACACTAGTGTATAACTTTCATTATGCACTAGTGTATAAAAATAAAAATAGGTAAAGTACCTACCAATTAAACACATTTTTTATAAAGAAAGTCAAAACTGTTATTTACAAATATAACATGAATAAAATAAAACAAATATTAAAAAGTACTTAAAAATTAAAAAATTTATATAATTTACTCATGGCTATAAAAAATCATTTGAATTCGGATATGTTTATTTTCCGAGCATGACAAACTTTTTTTATTTAAATCATTGAATTCATGCCACTTATTGTTATGGCGATAACAATAAGCTATAAAATGTCCAATTCCTTCCTGCGGTCCTTCATATCCTATAACACCTCTTAAAATATAAAAAATGTTGTTGATACAAATTTTTTTGGAATGTGCTTTAATGCCAAATGTACTTCTAGTCTTTTATCTGATAAATTTGTTGGCTCTATGAATAAATGAGTCCACGAAATATTATGGTATTGTTTTAAACGACCACCGCATAATAAATGATTATTATCTTTTGCAACACATCTTTTTCTTATAGTAAGTGCTTCCAATTTTGATTTTAAAATGTCCAACAAACATGTCCAATGTTTTCAAAACTGTTGTTCAAAGTTTTCAAAAAGTCAAGTTCTATATATGTTAAAAATGTGTCACAAGTCCAAGAACATCTTAAGCATTTAGTAGTCTTAATAGCACAATTCAAACTTCTAAAAATTTTGTCTAACATTTCGGATATCGGACATTCTGCATTGACATTGTAAATATTATTTAAACGTAATGTGCTATTAAAACAACCGTATAAAAATTGTGCACGCATTCGATATGTTTTTCTAGTGATCCCGTTTTTTACTAATTCGTGAACCAATTCTGCAATTATATTAGAATCTGAATGCATTTTTAAGATTTCTTGAAATGTGTCACTATCGCAGTAGCTTGAAGCACAAATTTGAATTAGGGAGTCGAATGCACAAGTATTCGATAATGTTACGGAAATATCATTACCTTTTATAGATTTTAAATCATCCAAGTGTCCATTACGCAATACGGCTATTGCATTTACTGGTTTCGGTTTGCTAAAATTTGTTGTTATTAGTTCGCTACATGGTTCCAAGTAGGATGTCCTATGTCTTTTATTTTTTGTTGTGATACCACCCCAATTTTCTAGCGATTGACGTTCCAAATTTTCCACAACTTTTCCAATTTTTTATGAACAAGGTAAACATTTTAATCCATTTGTCGTTTTTCTTGAACAATTTTCATAGTCATGTAAATAAATAGCACAGGCAGAACATTTGTTAACCTTTTCCAGATTTAATTGACAAGAAGCGCAAACTATTTCGTCTACAACTGAAACTATTAAAATTTGTGTAAGTTTAGGAGAAAAAACAATACAGTTGATATACCTTTTTTATTAGATTCGTGCGAATTCAATTCTTTGGTAAAAGTAATAGATGTAGATGAATTGCCCTACAATTTTATACATGAATTTAATATAAAAGACTTTTGATAAATTTAATGTTATCTTACATTCATGGTTTGTTGTACTAAATTAGCATGTCCTGTGCTTGTGGTAACGTGATGATGTACACAATCATCAACTCGAATAGGTAAATTGAAGTTATTAAATGTTCTGTTCTTAAGTTCGTTAAAATTACTTTCAACTGCAGCAGAGGATCCAAAAATGGGTGCTCTATTAAAGTGGGTTGCCATTACAGAAGACCATATAGGAAACGTTTTAGATAAATTCAAAATGTCTTTGATAATGCCAGGTTCACACTGTTGATTTCCACGATTTCCAATTTCATTTGCAGTATTTACTACTAATCGAACATTTTTTAAAATGTTTTGAAACCAATGTTTAAAAGGAAATATTGATGGATTAGTGTCATCATCCAAATTATCTGTATTTTCAATATCAGAGTCAGAATTTTGTGAGTGTTCAATATTGTCTATTAATTCTTGAGTCCCGCTTTCTATTCTTCTGATTAACCACATTTTTCGTATTTCACATGTGATTGGAGTGTCATTTTCGTTGTTGCCTTCAGTATCGCTCAGTGCAACATAAAAAATACTTTCAATTAATGCCTGTGCATCATTTATATCAACGGTTTGTACAAGTTGGCACATTACTCTACAATAAAATTGTTTTGTTAGACGATGTTTATTTTTTAAACATGACCAACTAGAAACAATTTTTACAATGTGTGCTACATCACAGCGAATGTAACATTGTTCATAAAAGGAAATGCTAAGAAACAAATAATTATAGCATTTTTCTATATACTTCCATAAACTTTTTGAATCAGTAAACGCCAGGGTACATGCATATAGTAAAGCTAGTGACAAATCACACACCACTTCATTTGGTACCTTAGCACCTGATTTAAGCCAAAATGCTAACCATGCGTAAATGCTAATTGCGTTTTGGCTTTCACTTAACATATTTGACACAGAATATTGCACCTTATTGATTTTATTGTTAACAGTTGCATCGTACAGTAAAATTTGACGAGAATTTTCATTATTCCTATGAATTTTTTTTACGACTCCTCCAGTAGCATCAATTGCAAGTCTTGAGTAATTTTCGATGCAGTATTTATTGTACACATATATTTGGGTGTTGGTCCAATAATAGATAAAAAAGGGTGTATAACCAATATTTCTAATTGCACCTTTATATATTACCATACTTTTTATTTTTTGAAGTGCTTCAATAGGATTTTGGTCCAGTCTATTTTGTTTCCTATATTCATGTTTTGCAACTCTGATTGTCGTTAATTTTGGTAAATTAGATGGTTCTTTATCAAGAAAATTCATTTTGGAACTTTCACATATTTTCGAAATTTACCTGAAAATGGCCTTTTCACACTAAGTAGATGCGCCATTTTATAATTTCCTTTACAGTCAAAATTAACCTTTATTATCTGATCAACACGAGGTTCTTTCATTAAACGCCCAATAAATACGCTGTCCGTTTATGATAGGCTATTACGTCACTGCTTAGCAGTTTTGACGTAGTAAATACCAACTGCTAAAATAAAAATTAAAACGACAGGATCCAATTAGTTTTAGGCATAAATCCGTTAGTAATTAAAAATATTAATATTGCTATAAAAATTAGGCGATAATATGAGGTATTAACTGAGAAAATGGACGAGAAAGATTTTATTTTTAGTGACATTTAGTTTATTACCAACGTTTTGTTGGTCACGCATAAAGTATAATTCACATTCGCCACGACAAAAGTGCCTTTCTAGTGAAGTAAAAAACATGGTTGTAAATTTGCTCGGCAAATTTTGGTGGCGAATGCACTTAAAATAAGTTTAACGAGTGTTAATAGAGTGGCTGCTGCCAAAAACAAAGACCTGCCAATTGTAGGGCCCTCAAAACGAACTCATAAAAAACCGCTGATGACTCGGAACCGCCGGTTAATCGGAATATACCTTTAGATTGCGTCATATACAATTGATGACGTAATAGCCTATCATAAATGGACAGACTATAGTGAATATATTTTCTAAAAAGTGAAATTCGGATTTTATTCATCCAACGACTTCTCAATCTTCATTTTGTGTTTGAACTTTGCGGCATTTAAAGCAAAAATCCAGAAAACAACGACGTTTTTTTTTTAAATAGGTAAAACTAGTTTATTGCCATTTAAAAATATTTTTTAAAACATACTGATTATAGAGTTAACAAAATGCCTCAATCCAAAATGCCTCAATTGCTGCTCGGTTTATTTTCTTGGCACACCAACTTGATTTGCAAGTTGTGCGACAAGTACTTGACTGTCTTTCCAATTTACATTGTGGGTGAAATTGGAAGTGTTTGTGGAAGATGCATTTCGAAGGCGAAGGAAATGTCCACAGAGGACACCAAGTTTCACAGGCAATCAGACTTGAAGCACTTTTGGACCAGCGCTGTTTTTCTTGCTCTAACGAAAAGAATGATTGTAAAATTATTTTAAAATGCACTGACGTGTTCCTGAACATGAAAACCAATGTGACTTCAAGAATGAAGGATGTCCTTTGCAATACGATTATTTCGATGGAATTGAAGAAAAGTGTTCGGGTCCGGTAAAAGTGAAGAATTTGTTCAGCATGTTGAAGCCACTCACGCGCACTTGATATAAGCAAGTCCATTCAAGTTGATTTTGAAAAATGAGGAAAAAAGTGCCATTTATTTTAATCGCACTGAATTGCAATTAGTTACAATTGTATTGAAATATTTCAAAGATAATGTTTATTATTTTATGGTGCTGTTGCATGGACCTGTAGGAGATAGTCAAAGCTTCTCAGTAAATTTGGAAATATTTGACAAGGACGAAGAGACTTATTTGACGTTAAGTAAGAATTGCTTGGTGTCTCTACGAGATTTGGCAAAGTTTAAAATGGATTTAAATTCAGGTGGAATGGGAAATTGGAGACAATATCAAGATGCAGTTGTTCTTAAATTTAGAATTCAAGAAGTTGTTAAAAACAATGCATTTTTGAAATTAATAAAATGCATAGGATGCAATTTATTTATGCTTGACAATTTTACTCATGTATATATTATGACATATGAGTCAATGTTTTTCTCAGTTTTTGTCGATGTATAAGCGGATAAAATGAAACAAAATTTTTAGTGGATCTTTAGTGGATATTGTAATGTGATTCCTCGTTATCTCCATGACTACATGCACATAAAACTTAAAAATTAAAGTAGTCTGACAATACTTGTCAAATTTTATTAATTAACATAAAATACAAAATGAGTCGATTGATTTCGATTTTTTCATTCGCAAAATTGTCTTGTTAAATTGCACTTAAATTGGTTTTTATATCGGATATTTTTTGATTTTATTACTCAAACGAGGTTTCCTTTTGGCAATTTGCCTCATCAAGCTGGCATGATTCGTCAACTGAATTTGCTATCTACACATATTGAGAAAAATCATAAAAACTGTTTGATTTTAAATGGTTCTATTGTAAGCGTGTCTACAGAATTTTCTAATTTTTATTATTTAAATGTTGATTGTCAAATATTTTTATTCGCTTTCAGATTTGACGAAAAATTGATGCGTTTGAATATATCTTTTCATAATTATGGGAATACCAAATACAAGTTCTTATTTCGATTATTCCATTCTTCTCAATCCGATATTTGTGTCACTTTGTCAGGTAGTTCTGTAACTTATAACATATCTAATAATTTTGATGGCCAAACTACAATGCAAGTTTGCAAAATGTTGCCACATTTTCCTTCCATTAAGGATTTAAGCTGTTTTATTAAAATATTTAAAGTAGATAAGTAGATAATAAATGCATTTTTAGTTCCTATAAAATAGTCGTTTTATTTGTTATTCACACAAATCTACATTGCGCAAATGAAACGCAATGAAAAACTTAATATTTGGGCAGATATATTATCAGATCACATAGTTAAGAGCGCCATGGATGTAGTCAGGGGGATTCTGGTTTAATCATATTTTACAATACTATTATAGTATATTACAACCGAGTTGGGAATGATATTTATTACAGCCGAGGGCTAATGTCTGACCGAGAGGCGAAGCCTCGAGGTCAGATATAAGCGCGAGGCTGTAATGAAATTCCCACCGAGGTATGTATACTATTTTATTCACAATCGAACAATTTATTATCAAAAAAATAATTAAAAATTTATGAATAAAAACACATTTTCGACCGTGGTGGAAATGCACTTTTCGATCAGCAAATCTGGAGTGAAATTGCAGTTGTCAAAACTCCAGTTCAAAACAAAAATACAGTGTTGCGTGTTGTTTTTTAAGATAGTTCATTAATTTGTTGTGCTGTTGGACTATAGATTAATCTTTAATTGTAATTAAAAGTGTGGAAATAGCGAAATATATTAAATACTTGTGTAAATTCTACTGTTGCAAGTGTCAAACAATCATATTTATTATTTGACAGTATTACGAACCTAGGTATGTAATGTTCAACTTCCCGACCTCTAAATCGTTGGTAATCACAACATTACAATAACGATTGTGAATAAAATAAATTACAGGACTTGTCAAAAGATGGCTTCAGGCACAATATATTCATTTATGTTTTCAATGTTGATATTGACAAATAAAGTAAATCTTTTGGATAAGAGATGGATCCACCGACAAAAGCGGATTTATAGTTTGCCCGCGCATAGACTAAAATTGCGTGGCAGGTAATTTTTTTTAAATTTTTGCGTACTATTCTCGAATTCTTTTAAAATACAGTGACCCTAAGAAGTGTCGTGTGGCAGTGACATCTATATCTTAGTAGGCAAACTATACTCAATATTTTGGTGGATTAGTTGATTTGGTTGTTCAATAATTAAAATCAAAAAACCATAAGATAAGTAACCAAATAACCAAATACCAATTTGTATTATTTAGAATTGTTTAAATTTATCGTATACAGGTCAGGTACATGTTTCGGAGCATTATGTTAAATTTATTTTTGAAAAAAAGGGTTATTTGTTTAGCTTATATTTTCGACATCCTTTAGTTAATTTATACCAAAATTGTTGTAATACCGAAGTTGAACATTTATCTTTAAGATTGTATTAAGTTTTGGGCAAAACTTTACCTAAAACCGCTATTTTATGTGCCCAAAATTAACCCTACAATCTGACTCGTGAGACATCTGTTGGTTCAAGAAAATCCACGGCGCTCTTAAACTATTTGAAAACCCATTGAACTAAAAATAGCGGACAAACTGAAACACGTAAATATGGTGGGATCTCATGTCTATGCGCTTCCTATTTGACAAATGGCTGAATGTGTGGTTCCAATGAATGGCCAGCATATTGACGGACCTATCTCCTTTAGATTTTTTTGGGGCCAACTAATTATTTGCCCTACTAATATAAGTGATTCCATTATTTGAATCTTAGAAGTTTAATGTTTAAAGCATTAAGGGTTTACTAAATTCACCTTTTTTTTTATTTCAAGTTTAGAGTAAAATTTACAAGTAATTTTGGTGTGGGTGCTAAATATAATAAATGCAGCATGCCATTAAAATGCTCAATTAAATACATATATTTTGGCTAGTGATTGATTGGCTGGTGAAGGAGGCTAGTAGAGGGATGTTAATATCTCATGGCCCGTGGGTTGCGCGATAATACCCTTGCAAAATAAAATTGTCGAACCCAAAAACATTGAATAATTTTGATTCCAGCGTCGGCTTCAGAAATTTTGGTTTAGCTGATTCGTTAGTATGTTTGATTTAACAGTATGTTCGTTAAATGCGGTCCAGATAAATATGTTTTTTCTTGACGGTGCTGTCAAATTATAAAGTGGCTCCATCTTGCCGCACGCGGGTGAATAATATTCGGTGTTATGAACGAGTGCGCACGCTAACTCCGCGTGCCACAAGATTTTAACTTCACTCTAAATAAATCTAATTGTATTTAATTAGTTTGATCGTCGGCTCAAAGACTATTATATTCATAATACGGATTGTAAAAACATTAGGACGGAAAAACACGCCTGCAAAATCTGAAACGATTAAAATTCATTAATAAATTGGAATTTATGTTTACGTTTATAAACACCTTTTTAACCAATATTAAATCGAGGACAATCATACCGTTGCAATTACATACCAGTGGACTTTTTGAGTTAAACCAATAAAATATCGAATATAGTTCGATTGGTTTTGTTAAAAAGTTGTAATGGACTCTCGTACATTAAATTTGATGCAAATGATTCAGACTGAAAGAAAGTAGAACTTTTAACTTTAACATCAGTTTATCATTGTAAATAAACTTGCTTCGTCCGATAGAATTTGACCGGTAACTGAGTTTAGAATAATTCGAATGTTACTTGGTGGACTAATTTCCTACATAATTAAAATACATTTAATTTTGTTTGTGTGACAATTTAATTCGCACGTGAATACTCGGACAAGGCACTGCACTTTTGTCACTTTGACAGCGACAAAAGTTTGCCTTAACTTTTCCAGCGTCAAATCTATCCTACGTTAGATAAATCGGTTCAGCAATATTTTTATTGCACATTAAATTGTCTTACCGAATTATACTCGAGCTTTTTTTGTCGTAAACTTGCATTTTTCGTAATGCGAATTTAGTTGCTTAAAAAACTGCCAGGAAAAATGACTCGTTCTGTGAGTTCGTCATTTCAGGTTTTTTCGTCGTATTCCCAAGCCACAAAATTCTTATTGAAAAATGACAACTCTACGTTCGACAATAAAAAAGCTCTAGCACAATCATAAGTAAATAAATTACCATTACGACAAAAAATACACAATTGATCAACAACAATGTCCCACAACGCGTGTATACCATCATAGGGACGTATGAAACGTGATTAATCAGATTTACCACTCTAAAAATTAAATTTTTTGAATTTGAATATGTTTTTCTCGAATATGAATATACTACTTACCTTTTTATTTCTATATGATGCTTGATAGTATCAATTATTATATGCTTAGCTCGTTTTTGATAATGCGAGTTTGAACGCAGACTAAAGTTGTCTTTAGTGATATTATCAAGAATCTTTAGGTAGTTTTCCTTCAATATTCAATTTCCTTCAATATATAGAACTGAAATTTACATAGCAAACTCCAATAAAATAACATCCATCCATTACACAACATAGAAAGACCAGACCTATGATTGGATAAGAAACATAGTAAAATGTTGAAATAATAATCTTGTAGCGACCTCCATAATCATAAATTATTTTAATACAAAGATAAATCTTGTACTCATCACCAATAACTGGCAATATAATTACGATCGTAACAATAACATAGATAACATTCCATGTGAAGAAAAACGTTGCAATTCTCGACTGATTCCTTATTTTACTTTTCACATTTTTACTTGCTGAATTCCAGTTTTTATCAATTCTTTCATTTATATCATCCAAATCTTGTAATTTCAATAAAGTGACCATCATGGTGAAGCAAGATAAAGTAAAATTTATGATGTATCTTAGGTTAAGGTGGCGAAACCGCTACATATATAACCGCTCTGGTTGTTATCAAATCACATAGTTTTGCTTGTCCAAATTCACTGCAAATTTCACGACATCTGATAAAGAATAGATGGACCAAGATTCTGTGCATAAATTTGCAAATTTATGCGTGAAACCGAAGCCACCGTAATATTGAAAGCCTGTACCCTACGCGTGTGACGTCACATCGGGGGTCCGACTATTGCATTGCTGCATATAATATGGGTAGCATTTCCGTTTGCAAAATATTGTAAATAAGGTATATTGAATTGTATATTAATATTTAACATTGTAATTACCCACCTATGAATGAGCACAAATAGGTGACCAACCACATAAGGTACAAATTAACAAAATAAAAGAAAGAACATACATATACTTTTAACATAAACTAAACTCAACTCTTTTCAAGAATATAACAAAAAATAGTAGTAATAAACAAGTACAATAGAGTCCACAAACTCAAACTATGATTCTATTTCTATACAAAATCCATTTATATAATAAAATTAAACATAAACATTATTAATTGCATAAAGTATCAAATGTATAACAGTCAAACTTAAGAACTACTAAGCTTCTTAATTTTTCGTTTTTTGATTGATTGAATACTGTCGTTTTGAATTTTTTGATAATTATTTAATAATATATTGGAAAATTTAAATGTGGCTTTTTTTGTTAAATCAGAAATTGGAATTCCGCAGTTACATTTACATGCAATCTCTTCCTTATAGTTATAAATATCAGCAATGCGGTTAAGGGTAAGCTGGATCAGAACTGTTCTTTGGGACTTACATTTTAAATAGTCAGCTTCATATCTATCCGATATCAAACATTTAAAAAGATTAAAATTGATTATTAAAATTTCATGAAAGTATTCTTTAGGATAACGAAGCCCACCTCTATCATTAATTTTCAAATAATCGTAATGTTTGTTTTCAAATGTTGCTGAAATAATTTTGTCATACATTAAAATAGACAAACAATTTTTGCAAGTTATATTTCTTGAAATTTTGAAAACAATATATCCAGCAATGTAAATTAAAATCATATTATCATGCAAATTTATTTCTTCATCGCAACCTCCTTCAATATCTTCAAATAGTTTTATCTCCTTGTCAGATATATTTTGTTCTTGTGACATCTCAGCCTCAGCGTCACATGAATCTAAAAACTCTTTCAATTCAAACTTACCACACTTGGATGATTTTAAAGTTATTAAGTTTAATAATTTTAATTTCTTCTCGGATTGTAAAACCTGAGTTACAGATATGTGATAATTTGCACCGCTCATTAATCTATATTGTCCAAATCGTCCTTCAAGAGGATCAGTTTGAAACTTTCCCAGCAAAATATATTTAAAATTAAATTTTTGGAATAAATAACAGCATATATCAAGGTAAGTTTTAGTAGTGTGTTCTAGAGCAAATTGTGTTTCTTTAGAGAGCTTTCCATGTCTCTTGTTTCTACCAAAAGTTTTTCCTGGAATAACTAAACTATCCCAGATTTTGAGCCATTCGTAAAATAATTTTAGAAAACGCAACTGATCATCATTTACATGTTTTATAGGGTTCATAAAATGATCACGTTTATGAACACCTTTAAATGGAGTGCGACAATTTACGATGTTCCACCAAGTAGATATCATTTGTAAAAACATAGCAGTTGTATTGACTTTCAAATTTGAATCTTTTATATTCAGCGCCGAAATATTTTTCTGATCAAAAAGTTTTACGCAGAGATTTACATTTTGTCTTTCTAACGAATTTGGATACAAAACTTTCTTTGACAATGCCGGTGCCAGTTTTAATAATTTATTTTCTTCAGTTCTGTATAAATTTTTCAAATCACTGAGACATGCAGTTTGTTTGTTTTTCAAATAATTTTCCTTTTCTAATTCAGATATTTCTGTTATCTGCATTTCCAGTGGAAACATTTTTGGCAATATAAATGTTTGTTGACTATCAATTTGGTTAAGCCAATTGTTTCTAATACATTTAAAAATGTGTACCGAATCAAAAAGTAAAAGTATTTTACTAGTCTTATCAATGGGATTTATAATGTAACTAGTCATGTTTCCACCACATAGCATGTCAAATGCTTTTCTATTAACCTTATTATTATCTGATATGATAGTGATTATTTTATAACCAATTTCAGTAAGCATTTTAATTAATATATTTATTAAACCAAGCAGATCTCCAGCTTTCAAATTTTTCATGGGAAACAAGCCCACTACATCTTTGTTCTTAGACAAAATAGATGTTATCATAAAAGTCTGAATAGTGGTTGCTAGTTCTTTAGGATCATTATATGCATATCCTTGTATTTTTCCACCAGTGTAAGAAATTTCAGATTTAACATATATTTCATCAAGAAGAAGATTTACTACCGTTTCATGTTCTTGGAGATAAATAAGTTTATTTTTTAAATATGTTTTATATGATCCATCAATATCTGAATTGTTGGTGCCTAATTTCATTGTAAGCCTCTTCAAGTATCCTGGATTAGGTAATGTTAAAGCATTAGTATTTCTTATACAATGATAAGCTCCTGGATGACTGAAGTATAAACTGAATGACCAAATTAACATTTCTGGAGAATATTTAATTTTATTCGTAAATATTAGACCTAGCTGTTCTCTTAAAAAACATATTTTAGTAAATGTAGATTTATCTAATTCTTCATCGTCATTTGAAATATGACTCAATAACTGTACACATTTTTCTACATAAACTTGCACTTCATTTGGCGCATTAGTATCACATGATTGAATATTTTTTAAATGTATTATTATTTTTTCTAAGTTTGACCAGCTATTACACTTAGAACTATCTCTTAATAAACTACTAATTAAAGCATCTTCCCAAATGCAATTGTTGTATGTAATTACTAAGCGTAAATCTGAAAATATTTTTACAGAAAATGTTAAAGATGGTATTACTGCCTTTAAGTTAACATGATATAAAAGAAAAATGTTGTTTTCTATTAGTACATTTACAGAATTAAGTACTTTGTTTAATTTTTCCACATAATTTTTTTGCAAATATATAAAATCTTCTATAACATCTTCTTTTATTTTTTTTTCTTTCTGCATTTTTAAAACTAATTCATGTTGTTTTGCACGTTCATCGGGATTTTTTCGAGGTTTTGGCATGTTGCAGGACATATATTTAGGCTGGCAATTAAATTTTGTAGGAGCAGCATCAAGTTTTAACTTTGGTGCCCTTCGTGGTAATTTTAAAATACTACCATCATCGCGTGTTACAGAATCTTCTGTAATAATATAATAATTTTCAAAATGTTTTGCACATACTACTGAAGATTTTGTTGGCTGAAAATTTTCCCGATGAATACGACGCAACCATAAATCTGACCTGGCTTTATCTTTGGGAAATTCAAAAACGGAGACTTTTTCTTTCGCATTGTCATAATTACTCTTACACATAGGAACACAGCAACGTTTTGGCATTTTATCTACAATCTATAGTAATATGTAATTAATAGGGCATATGTTAATTTTGTTTTGTAATTAATTACCTATTTAAGTAAGTACAACCGACGTTGGATTCGGTACAACGCTTAAGAAATAGGCGATAGAGCAAGCATGAATCTGCTGTATTTTTGCAGCTAGAGCCGCTAGAGCTAGGCCACTCGACGTGACGTAGTATAAAAAGAGTGGGGCAGTGTGTACGGCTTTCAATATTACGGTGGCTTCGGTGAAACGTTGCTTAGCAGCTCAGGGAATTTAAGGCGGGAAAGCAGTTTCAGACACTATGAATTATCCTAGAAAATATCTAATGGTAGATTTAGAGAGAAAACAGATGTAACAATAAATGGACGGAAAGTTTTTTTTTATCTTTTTCCGCTAATTAGCAAGCGGATGGTTAATATTTAATCAAAGTTTTTATTTATAATTTACTTAATTAATGGCTATTCAAACAAATCTTGCGTCAAAATATAAGTATTTTTTTTTTCTTTAATTTTCGGTAGCTTTGAAAACGTTTTAGGGGTTATAACTAAGCCGCAAACTGCTTTACCAGTTTTTGAGAATTTTCACATTTCTCGATCTTTCCTAATGTCTTCGGCTAAAGCACGTGGCAAATAAGTCAGATCTTGGTCTATCTACTCTTTATCAGATGTCGCGAAATTTGCAGTGAATTTAGGTAAGCAAAAGTATGTAGATTCGCATGCGACCAGAGCGGCTATATATGTAGCGGTTTCGCCACCTTAAAATTTTTTCTTTTATAATTACTTACAAATATCAATATAGCACTCGTCGGAACGTAATTTAAGTAGGAGCGAATTGGAGGTTCGGCTATTGCAATATACAAAACACAAAGTGCTAGATATATCACTTCAACTACTACAATACCAATTGCAATAGGCTGCATTTTTTTATAAAATAAGATAGATAGAAATGTAAGCGGATACAAAATATCATCTAAAAACAAAAATAAATCAAATTTGGCTTTTTAAATAAATAACAGGCATCACTTTTATTCCATAAGTTCTAAAAAATATTGAATGTTTGCAAGCCGTGTACCAAAATTGAAGTGCATTCATGTCGCTGATTCAGAAAACAAATGACAAATTTTACAAATAATAATCACACGTTTATTGGTAAAATTTATCAAGACCAAGATTTTAAATTCTACGATGTCACCGGAGCTAGTGGTTTTGGGTTTTGTCTCGGTTTAACAAAGCCAGACCAATTCAAGCTATTTTCAAGCCTAACGATTAAATTTTGCTTAGTGAATTAAGTACTCATGAGTTGAAACCGTTATATTAATTACAATAGGGAAGATGCATAATTTTTTTTTTTTTATTTGCACATATAATGAAAATATTTAGTTTATTTTATTGATGGGTGAAAGTCTTTTTGAAAAAAGTGCAGTAGATTTTCTAATAATGATTTTACAGATTTGCGATATTTTAAATGTCTAAAAACGCTTTTTATCGCAATATGAATAGTGACGTCACACGTAGCTTCCGAGCAAGGTGCGTTTTTATCTCACCTCTCTTTTTATCTTGTTAGTTAAAAAGAAAAGTGGGCTAAAAACCCACCTTGCTACGAGGCGATATGTCACGTCACTACTTGTGTTGCGCTAATAAGCGATTTCAGAAATATAAAATATCGCAAATTTCTAAAATCATTGTTACAACAAATAAAACTTAAACTTAATTTACCAATTAAATAAAATATATAGTTTCTTTATAAATAAAAAAAAAATTGTATGCCCTAACTACCCTATTTAATACAGGCAAACAACAAGCAAAGTTACCTTTCGATGGTATTGTAGGTAATGACTTTTTTATTCAAACGAAAGTGCACTTCTGGACTATTATAAACTACAATTAAAAGTAAAATCATTACCGTGTTTTTTTCTTTTTTTTTTTATTAAATTATTCAAACATTTTTAAATTCAGCAGGCATGTCTAATGATGTTAAGGGCGCCGTGGATTTTCTTGAACCAACACATGTCTCACGAGTCAGATTGTGAGGTTAATTTTGTGGACATAAGACAGCGGTTTTACGCAAAATTTTGCCCAAAACTTAATACAATTTTAAAGATAAATGTTCAACTTAGGTATTACAACAATTTGGTATAAAAAACAGGATGTCGAAAATATAAGCTAATGAAATAACTCTTTTTTCAAAAATAAATTTAACAAAATGCTCTGAAACGTTTACCTAACCTATATACGATAAATTTAAACAATTCTGAATATTTCAAATAATTGGTATTTGTTCATAATGTTTTTTTTATGGTTTTTTGTTTTTAATTATTGAACAACCAAAGCAGGTGATCCACCAAAATGTTGAGTTTAGTTTGCCTACTAAGATATAGATGTCACTGTTACATCACACTTCTTAGGGTCACTGCATTCTTTTCAGGGAATTTGCTATTACTCCACAAGAATTTTTAAAAAGAATTGCATGCGACGCAATTTTAGGACAATTTTTGACTACTAGAAGCCGCAAAAAAATTTTGTCTATGAGCGGCCAAACTATATATCCACCTTTGTCGGTGGATCCATCTCTTATCCAAAAGATTTACTCAATTTGTCAATATCAATATTGAAAACAAATAAAAATATTGTGCCTGGAGCTATCTTTTGACCAGTCATGTATTTTATTTAATAGTTATGTAAAATATGATTGGACCAGAATCCCCCCACATCCACGGCGCTCTTAAATTTCGTATGTTTAACTAGTCGGATTGAAGCGCCCTTCAACATCAAGTTTATGAAAAACATTAAAATTCTCAAGATCAAAAATGAGCTGTATTCGATAAGTTTATGAACGTTATGAATACGTCTGATTATTGGAGTCAAGACATATGTCATACATATCGTCTATGTCATACAATACCAAAATAATAATAATTTACTGCTGTTGCGCTTTACTGTACGTATACGGCTCTCTTCAAGTTACAGGGATGTTTATTTTTGACTTTGAGTTTCCCATCTACAAATAAACGTTTGAGCTACATCGCATGACGTATTACTCAAGATCAAACTCGATTGCAATTTAACCGAGAATATAATCGCGTTTTTTTTTAAGTTAAACATAATGCATTATGCTAGTACGCTAGTGTAGGCGATAATTGATTATGAGATTACTTAATTAGATTAATTTATTAATTTGTACTTGAGATAAGATACTAAACTAATTTTTGTACTGTATTTTAGAAAATGGATCTAAAAATGAAATCGATTGAATCTAAAATGAGTGTTGGATCTAAATCGATCTAAAAATGAGATTGAAGTTATTTTGCTACTAAAAAGCTCGATTAAAGAGGAATCGGCAATTTGTTCGCAACAATGGTTTTTAACCGATAGGAAAACTAATCAAATTGAAGTTTATTAGTTGCAGAGTTACTTAATTGCGTTCATTAAAAAGTGTCTGTATACAGCCTGAAATTAAAATATCTTTGGGCCAAGTTAAATTTGGTTTAAAAAATCGCAGCTTTGATTGTAATGATGTCGTCTCTATTGGAAAGAAAATGCAACAAAAATTGAAAATATGTTTAGGTAAAATTTCCTTCTTTGGAAGCGAATGCTATATTTAATTCAAATTTAATTGAAGATTCTAGGCAATGGTAAAGGATATTTGTACATCTTGGAACTTCTATGCAGTATTTTAAAACCTATTTACATTTTTAACAGAATAGTTCATGAAAATTAGTGAAAGACTAAGGATAGTGAGACTTATGGATACTGTTCCATACACTACCAAGACTTCAATTGGATGATAGGAATGTATAGAAATTGCATCATTGATTTGTTACCAGAATGAACGAATCAACTAATTCCACATGGAATTATGGAACATGGAACACCACATGGAAGTAGATACTATTACTGGAGATATTAGTAAAGTGTAAGTGTTGGGTTTTCTTTTAAGATTTTCTTAGTTTTTAGTACTTCCCAGCTTGCTTAAGCCACATAGTCGCTTAAGCCACATAGTACAACTTACTGGTACTCGGGCACTCGTACACTGAGCTTGTTTGGCCCAAATGATGACTGCCAAACTACAAAAATCAGTCAGTTAGGTGAAGCTAAGTGAGTTAGAGATGAACCATTGAAGCATCGTTATAGATAGTACGAGTATTATTAGTCTAGTCTAAAATTTGATACAATCTTCACACTGTAATTATTGTAATTAATTGATTTTGGTTCGCTTGATAATCTGGTAAATTCTCAACTTTTGTTGCAATTTAGTAAAGTGTTTGCAAACATTTCGCCTTTTATTTGAATTTAAGGAAAAATGTTACTTCAATTCATTACCAATGGGTAATACTTAGGATGATGAAACTCTCGCTTTGGAAAACTTAGTCGACTTCGTGAGAAAATAATGCGATGCCTTCGATAGTGTTTCGTTTATGAATTCACATTCCAAAAAACCTCAGTCAGTTTCAAGAGGATTGAATTATTACGGTTACCTTAGGAAAGGTGCTTCTGTTTTACTCAAGACAGATAAGTCGTGTGCGTTATGTCAACAGGGTCATCCGATTTATAAATGTCTGGCTTTTCTTTCAAAATCTCCTAAAGATCGGTATAATGTTGTGAAAGACCATAAATGGTGCATAAACTGTCTTGGCGATAAACACCAGCTGAAAAACTGTAACTCAAGTTCCACATGTCGCTCGTGTCGGCAGAAACATTAATCACTGTTTTGTTGGAACTCGCTTCACCTGTTGAAGGTGTGGCTTCTTTATCGCAAAACGTGCACTCTTACTAGTATCGACTGCTATTATTGATCTTCTGGACCAAAAGGACATTGCACCGTTTGCGTTCTTTTAGATTAATGATAGCTAAGCTAATTTCATGTCCGAGAAATTGCGAATAGATTAGGTTTCTCAAGAAACAACCAGGCTTTCAACATCCAAGCTTTAGGTCACATGCAGACCGGAGGTTTGGAAGGTATTACTTGTAGAATACAACCGCAAAACTTGAAGCAACATCAGTTTACTAGCGAAGCAATTGTTGTTTCTTAAGTGTGCGGCAATATGCCTAGCACTAAATTCTCCAGAATGTATTGGCTACATGTTGCTAATATAAAACTGGAGAATCCCAACTTTACTGTTTCAAATATTATAGACTTGTTATTTGGTGCGGAGATTTTTGCTGCAATTATTAGGACGGGGATACCCGTGGGGACACGTAATGAATCAGCCATAAACACCACATTTGGCTGGGGTGCACTGCGTTGTCTGCTTTGGTTTCTTCGACTAATGTCACTTCGCTTTGTAGTATGATTCAGGAACCGTCTCTTGAATCTATAATCTAAAAGTTCTGAGGTTCTGATGCAAAAGTTCTTGAATCTATCGTTCAATTAATGTCAACGTTTTGTTTCACGACATTTGCGTGATTCTTCTGGCCGATTTGAGGTTCCTTTACCCTTTAAATTCGACCAGCTTAAATCTACAGATTTGGGGATTTGGGTATTGTCGCTTACCGCTCGTTCTTGTCATTAGAGCGTCGCTTGAAAAATGATCTTGATTTGTATAGACATTATTCGTTATTTCTGCAAAAGTACCTAGACTTAAGACATATGGAGCTTATCGAAAATCCACCTGAACCCCCTTTTCCTACCATATTCTTCATCATTCCTCACCTGGCATCGTTACTACTAAACTTCGGGTTGTATTTGATGCGTCCGCAAAAACGTCGGAAAGCCTTTCTCTTAATGATACTCTATACATTGATTCCAAGCGGCAAAGCGATATCTTTCAAATTTGTGTCGTTTTTGCATACATCTTTATGTGTTTACTGCTGATATTAAACCAATCTACCGGCAAATTCGTATACTAAAACCGCAACGGGCGTACTAACAAATCTTATGGAGATTATTTTATTTTTTGGATCCGATTTAAACGTATCATTTGAACATTGGTTACATACGGAATGTCAGTGCCTTCTTTTGTAGCTCTTCGAAAATTAGTGCAATTGGCCTAGGATGAGAATCGCCATTTTGCGCTAGAATCAAGTATTTTATTGCGAGACGTGTATATCGATGTCATTGATACAAGATGTAGAACTAATGAAGCAGCCCAATTTCTTGAAACTCAATCAATTAATTGAGTTGATTTTGGCTGGAGGATTTGAGTTGCGAAAGTGAGCAGGTGATTCCCCTTAAATTCTCGCCAATATTGACGATTCTCACTGTCAATTGTCTACTATTTGTTTCTCTGAACTGGCACGCATTTATGATCCTCTCTGGATACTTTGCACCCATAACAGCATTTGCAAAATTTATGATTAAACTCTTATGAGCTTTAGAACGTATCATCTCAATTTAACACGTTTTCATAAGGTTCTTAGTCGCTGGATTCAGTTCAAATCAGAACTGACCGGTTTCTCGGCTCGGATAATACGTGCAAATTCGAAATCCGCTTAAACGGTTATCCATCCTTCGGTTAGAACTATGCGCTGCTCTGTTACTCACACGGTTGCTTGATTAAGTTTAGGCATGATCTGACTCCACCGTTGATTTCGCCTGGATTCAGTTGCCTCCTCATCGATGTAAAACTTTTGATTGGGATCGCGTTTTGTAAATTCAACATATGATTTCTTCGGTCGGTTGGTACCCTATACCAACCTCAAGCAATCCCTCAGATTGTGCTTTGCGTGGCCTTCTTTCTAGAGACCTTTTATCTTTTTCCCTACGGTGGACAAGACCCACAGAATTGCAGAACTTCGCTTTTGGTGTAAGTCCTTTGACTTTAGACCATTCCGTTAATCTTGAAGCGTTGAAAGAAGAAAAACGTTTGGTTTTACTAGTGGAAACTGAATCTGATTTCGTAGATGAGTTACGGTCTGATTTTCGTCGCTTCGTAAAATTCAGGGCATCTTGGCCTATGCTCTACAGTTTATTTTCAATTGTAAATCGAAATTCCGCAATGGTGGTATTTTTTCTTCCGTCGACTTGCATCAAGCTTTATTCACTCGTCTTAATAAAAGCACTCGGACGCACCGCGAATTCCCCAAAGAAATCAGTCCTTTAGAAGTTTAGAACATTGAACACCTTATTCTTTTGCCAAGCACGAGTCGCTTAACGGAATTAGTTATTGTAGATATTTAGAGGTTACATTATATATTAGAGATTCTCATACGCTTCATTTCTTCTTACACCAACAGATTTGGATTTTTTCGGCCAAGAGTTATTTTGAGTTCAGTTTCAAAATGCATAAAACTTAGGCCCGCTCGGCTCCAACTTTTAGATAAGCGATTTACCGTCAGCGCGACTTTCTCAGGTAAAAGCGTTTTTATGTGTACGCGTCAATTATTGTGGTCCATTCAGTATAACTCTTGGTCGAACGCGGGGTGAAAAACCTATAAAACGTATATGTGTTTGTCTGCTTTACAACCAAATCCATGCACCTAGATTTAGCTTCAGATTTAACCACTGAGGCTTTTCTAGCCACTGTTCAACTAATTTTCTTGATTGCCGAACGAATTTCGTCGGTGCTAATAACTACCAATATATTACACAGTGTATGCTGAATGCTACCGAATTGTATCAGAACGTATTGAATGGGGTTTTAATCCATCAGTCGCATCTCATTTTGGCGGACATTTGGCTCGGGTTGTTAGTGATCAACTGAGGAGATATGAAGAAGTTATCAAGGTTTTGGTGCCAATTGAAACACTACTCAACTCGCGACCATTATATCCAATGAGTTAGGATCTTAATAACCTTTCTGTTTTGTCGTCAGGTCACTTCTTAACGCTGGAACCTATATCTTCGCTTCCCGAGTTCGATATTTGTCATATTAAATTCATTGGGAGATGGTAATCTCATCTATTGTCTACTTATTTTTGCAACTTCGGATAGGATGTATCTCTTTGTGCATTTGTTTTTCTCATCTGGTTTTACAACTTTGAATTTAAGGTTGTCGTAGTTTGGTGACGAGTGCATTCCTAATGACTTCTTGGTATCGTCTGTGTCAAATTCAATTGTCTGATTCTTTAACTCTTCGGATAGGTTTTTGATCAGATGGTTGTGGTTGCTGGACCATTTTCTTAGTTTAGTCTTCCAGCATTGCACATTTGAATTAGTTGGTTTTGCTGTTCTTATGCTTCTTCGACTGTATCTTCTGCGCCAGAGAGTATGTTGTCAACATAAAAAACTCTTAGTGTCCGTTTTGATGCTTTGGTTATTGTTGACTCTCAGCACGGGCCAGTTGTTAACGTATTGAATACGTTAGAGTTTATAAGTTATAAGTTTTTATAGATTGGTTTGGGCTGTTTCTCCATACTATTCTATGGAATTTCTCTCCACCTTGATTTATTTTAATTTTCCCATAAATTTTCTCAATGTTAGCTAAGAACGCAACTTTGTGTGTTCTACATCGTAACAATATATTGGTAAGTCCTTGCTGCAATCTAGGTCCCAATGCTTCATATCGCTAAGTCGCATATCGCTAAGTGTTGATATCGCTAAGTGTTGTTCCTTAGGAGGATGCATGAAGTACTATTTTTAGTTTGGTTGCAGTACTTGCCTATATGATCACTGCTTGATGTGGTATGTAGTACATGTTGTCCTCTTGGTTTGCTGGGATGGCTGTCATGTGTACACGATTTATGTAATCGTGCAGAACTCTATATAGTCTTTATTAAATTTGTCATTTTTCGATAGACTTTTTTTCTAGCGGGAAAAATCTTGACTTTGAATTTTCTATTTTGATGGTTGCTAATTCTAGTTTGAATGGCATCAAATTCTTGTTTGATGGTGGCAAATTCTTGTTTAGGTATCATCTCTGCTATTTCTAATTTCTAACTTCTTCTGCGTCTTCCACCTTAATGATCATGTTCATTATTTGTATTTAATTGCGTGATGGATTTACGCTGCTTGATATTAGCCAGCCAAATTTACTGTTCAATTTTCTGTTTTTTGGGACTCGTCTTCTAGGATGTTTTCATATCCGTTGCTTCCAATTAGAATATCCATAGAGCTGGGTTTGTTAAAGGTCGGATCTGCTATTTCATGGCGAGGGCCACTTTTGGATTACATATCGCCTGACCGGAGCACCCATTTACCTTCTCGTGAGATAAATGTTGAAATAGTACTCAAGTTAGTAGGAGCCACTTTTCTGCAGAATTATACTAATTGTTTGTCCTTGGGACAGGAAGATCTTCTTCAATCTTTCTTCTGGTCGGGACTCTTCTTTGGCGTCCTCTTGTTTTCCTAATTCGTCTAATGTTACACTTAGTTGGTTCTTTATTTGGGCAGGTCTTTGCTCTGATTGCTATTCCGTTCTTTTTCATTATTCTATCGTCTTTTTTTCTTGTGCTTCTATAAGGTTTCGGGGATAGTAGGTTGAACATCATTGCTGCTTGAGCAGTTGTAGCACCAGGAAGTACTGGCGAAGAATGCGAAAGCGAATGGTTTGTTTAATTGTATTAAATAAATTCAAAGTAACAATAAATAGTAATGTTTCCATATTGCAATGTACCCATCGAGGTTTCCACGTATTGTTGGCGAGTTGTAAACTAGCTTGAAATGAGAGAGACTGCATCACTAGAAAAACCACAATTTTAGTATAGAATACATGGCTTATGGTATCTAATGCTTTAGTATAATCTAAAAGAACGAGAACGTCATCAACTATTACTACATTACTATTTTTAGTAATGTATAGTGTTGCAACTAAGCCCTGTGCGAGAAACTGACTCAAAATCCGGTCGTATAATATATTTGTTTACGTGAGCTAGTATGTGAGAATGTAATATTTTTTCTAAGATTTTGGATAAGACTGGTAAGATACTTACAGGTCTAAGATCGCTGAGAGCATCAACTTTGTATTTTTTTATTGATTAAATTCAAATCTCCACGTCCCACAATTGAGACATTCTTGAAATCCAACGTAGCGTCAGTTTCGTTCATCACATACAATGGTGATGGCTTGCTGTAATGCAAAGCGAAAACAAGCGCTAATGAAGATAAGAATTTTTCAGCACCCGATAAATTTGAGATTTGCTTCTAGGTTTTCTTGGGCGGTTGTACACTAAACAATTTTTAATTACTTATATTATTTACTTAATTAAAGGGCATCTTACTTAAATTGTACGCCTACAGTGACGGGATCAAATGCGTCGATCAATTCAAAGTCAGCATAGCTCTCCAAACTAACAATCTGATAATTCTCTTATAATTTCATTTTAATGATATTGAATCTAGTCATAAGTTGCTTTTCTGATCATCCAGTCATAACAACTTTCGCCACATTTTGCCACGTTTTCAGGTAATTGCACCTCTGTCGCACATAAACCGCCTGCTTCATTTAATACTCTTATTTAACAACCAATAACTAATTAATAACATTGCGATTAATACAATTAATACAATAAAACATTATACAAACCATATATAACATATGTTTTGTTGTATATTATGATAAATAACTAAATAATAACATTGCGATTAATACAATTAATAAATAAAACATTATACAAACCATATATAACATATGTTTTGTTGTATATTATGATAAATAACTAATTAACCTACATTTCACAAAGTGTCTCGTTGCACAAAGCTGATTTCGATTCACTTAAACTGTTTTCTGTTTAACTTCGTTAAACATTCTGCGCCACTCCCACAGGGCACCGTATTGGCGCCACTTCAGCATCTTTTGTAAGGGTGGCTTT
The DNA here is from genome assembly GCA_963556235.1 of Cryptophagus acutangulus. Classification (NCBI taxonomy): domain Eukaryota; kingdom Metazoa; phylum Arthropoda; class Insecta; order Coleoptera; family Cryptophagidae; genus Cryptophagus; species Cryptophagus acutangulus. The sequence continues at coordinate 334,678 of CAUVYR010000279.1, read as the reverse complement.
TCTGGAGAGTTCTCTTTTTGGTGACCCATGGACGTTGGTAGTGGAATGGAGCACTCGGTGGCTCCAGCGCCCAATTCTCCTCGGGTACTGCTGGTGGACTATCCCATCCGTAGTTGAGCTCCACCTCAGGTTGTACCGGTGGTTCTACTTCTGGTTCCACTGGCTTGTGTATGAAGATTTCCAAGTGCCTGCTTGCGCACTTGAGAAGATGTTTTGTCATTTTTTTTTTTTGGCAGAACCCAGTGGAGACGGTTGTACTTGCACTGAATTAGCTCGTTCATGATAATGTCTCGGTTTGGTTGGTTGATAGATTTGATGAGGTATGTGAATCTACTGAATTGTAGTTCATGTTCCTTTAGTATTTATACCGTTTATATTTATTAGTTAAAATAAATATTATTAGTTGTTCTTTGTCCAGTCAGCATTGTTTCGGTATATTATAATGCTGAGTTACTTTTTGAGGCTGTTTCTGATTGCCTTTGATTAGGTAATCATCCTGCCTCTCACGACGAATATTACGACCATTATTGTTCCAGTGCCTCCGAAGAGTCATTGGGCTTTTTCAGAGGTACCATTTCTATACTTGCGTCATTCTTTTCTTTCTGCACTCCATTTGTTTTCTGTTGGTGTTGTTTACATTTCTTCTTTAGTATTTTGTAGGATGTCCAACAGATTACAATCATGCCACTTATAATGCCTACAGTCACTCCACTTGTTATCCCTGCGTGAATGTGGATTGTTTTCCAGGGTGTGTTTTCTAGCTCTTCTTTGATCATATGTTCTTCGTTTATGATCCCATTTATATTTTCTCCTGCCTTACTTATTGAGTCTAAGTGAATTCGTTCTTCTTTAAATGTTTTCACTTCTGTGCTGATGTTAATTTTGTTTGGAGTTTGGAGATGTTTGGAGAATCCAGCAATGGTTGGTGCGTCATAGTTTCGTTTAGGAGTGATAGTATTTTCTTTGGTTATTATCACGCAATCAGGTGATATTTGAATTAATCTAGTTTTGTTGAGTCTAACATCTTCTCGTTCACCATTGCATGTAATAGCAATGTTGCATTCTTCATTGGAAATAAATTGCCAAGTATTTCTCATGTGTACTTGCTTCCATATGATTCTTTCATTGATTTTGATTTTCTTGATATCACAATGAGTTGATGATCTTTGTTATATTTCATCAATTATGCAGTTTGGATTGTTTTCAATACTCTGTACTGATAGTGGTGAACAGATGTATTTTGTTGTATCGTATTTCATACTCTCTTTAAGACCATCAGCCTTAAGTTGAAAGTACCTTTGATTGTTGTAATCGACGGCTAGCATGTCGCTTGGAGTATCAAGTATCCAGTAGGATCCGTTTTCAATCTTAAGTGGTACAGGGTACAGGTGTTACTTTTAATAGCGTGTACTCAGTCATTTCTGTCATTGCAAAATATCCTAATATATGAATACTTTTGTTGCTGTAATTTACTGAATTTTTTTGAATTACTGTGCTTAAGATTTGGATGTTTGTTGGTAATTTTTTCGTTGCCTCATTTATTATTTCGTTGATTTGTGCTGGTGACAAAATGCTGAGTATGCTCCCTTGGTTGTGACATAACTCAAGCACCTTTGTATATTGCATTATAATTTCTGTTATGCAATTTGTAGCCACTTGGTATGTGCTTAATACTTGGATTGCTAGTTTATTATGGTCTATTCTTGCAAACCACATCTGCATCTTGTTGATTGATGATAGTCCTTGTTTTAACTTTTCTTGGAAATGACTCATTTGTTTATAAATTCGTTGTTCCGTTTCGTTAAATGTTGCAACCGTTGAAATCATAATCTTTGTTTGGTGATTCGCGGTTTTGATTAGCTCATGTTGATTTTTATTCAACGTATCGATGTCTTCATATACTTCATCGTTAACTCCAAACACCGATGTCATGAGTTTTCCTAGTAGACCTCGTTTCATTCGATTGTTTTTGATTATCATTCCTTTTTAAATCCATTTAACCTGTTTTTCTTGCTCTTGTAGATGTTGCACTAACTCTGAACATTGGGTTGCCTGTGTTAATTTTTTGGCTTGTTTGCAAATGTTTTCCATCTGCTCAACCATTGTGGCTACGGTTTTGAAATCTTTAAACATTTTCTCTTTGTCGTATTTAATTTCTATCCTGAAGCTTCCTCTGTCGCTTTTTGCTTGGCCTATGTGTTCTACATATAGTCCTGGATTGGTGTGTTGAAATGTATAATTCGCCGTTGTTCCACTTGTTATTGTTGTCAGTATCATCATGACTGAAATGTATGATGCGATTTTCGGTACATGGGTGTTTTGTCGATTGGTAGCTTTGTCGGTGTCTTCATCTTCCGACTCTGTTGGTATTGGTATGACATTGTGTATTGCACGTTTCATTGTGCTGCCTGCTGCCTTTTTTAGTGTAACTACTCTCACTATTCCATCTTTGCCAGGGTGTACTTTTTGTATTCTAGCTAGAGGCCATCTACTTGGATTTACATTGTCTTCTTTGATGATTACCAAGTCTCCTTTACTCATATTTTCGATTTTTGACTTCCACTTGTATCTTTGTTGAAGCGTTTTTAAATATTCGGATGATCATGCGTTCCAGAAGTGTTTTTTCATCTTCTGCACTAGTTTCCATCTGGCTGACAATTGTAGTTCTTCATCCTTTTCCGCTTCTGGTGAGCTGATTATTTCTCGGCCGATTAGGAAATGCGCTGGTGTAATTGCTTGAACGTCATTGATGTCATTTGATAATGGACATAGTGGTCTTGAATTGAGACATCCTTCTATCTGATAGATTAGCGTCGTTAATTCTTCGAATGTTAGTGTTGAGTCGCCAATTATTCTTTTGAGATGATGTTTCATTGATTTCACTCCGGCTTCCCATATTCCTCCAAAGTGCGGTGCTGCGGGTGGATTGAAGTGCCATTGGGTTCCATCACTTGCCAGCTTTTGCTCTACTTCGCTGGATACTGGCTGGATCAAATTACTTGCTCCGACAAAGTTTGTTCCATTATCGCTATACATATGAGCACAGTGTCCTCTCCTCGATGTGAATCTTTTCATTGCTGCTAGGAATGTTTCGGTTGACATGTCACTTACGACTTCTAGATGTACGGCTTTTGTGGCTAGACACACAAATACTGCTATGTATCCTTTATAATATTTGTGTCCTCTTCCTTTTGTCGCTCTTACTTGGATTGGCCCTGCATAGTCCACTCCAGTGTGAGTGAAGGGTGGTGACGGCGTTATCCTTGGTGCTGGAAGATTTCCCATCTCGTTGTTGGGCTGCTTGAGCTCTGTATCGCGTGCATGTTATGCATTTATTTATCAATGAGCTCACTGTCTTCTTTCCGTTTACAATCCAATAATTTCTTCTTGCAAATGTTAATGTCAGTTGTGTTCCTCCATGTAATGTTTTTGCGTGTGCGTCTTGGACTATCAACTTAGTCAGATTTTCTTGACTGGGAATTATGATTGGATGCTTTTTGTTGTACGATAGTTGCGAATTTTGTAGTCGTCCTCCTACTCGTAGTATTCCATTTTTATCCAAAAATGGACTTAAATTTGCTAATTTGTTGTTTTTGTCTACTTGGTTTTTCCTTACTATCGTTTTTTTCGACATCTTCTCGTCGAACTGTTAACATGGCGATCAAATGCTCGTCATGTGAAAATCCAGTTTCGCGATACGAAGATACAATTACCTGTACTAAGAAATGTGCTCAAGTTTTCCACATTAAGTGTGTAAATATTACTTTGGAGGATTTCACTGCATTGAAAGTGAAAGGTCAAGTTAATAATTGGAGTTGTGCGGAATGTTTAGTGGAATGTGTGCAACAAAAAGGTTCTATTAAATCAAGTGCTAGTTCTGGACTTTCATCCAATGATTCTAATTCTGATGACACAATGACGGGTTTACCTGTCGTATCAGTCATCAATAGGTACTTACCTAATAGGAAGAGGAAAGATCCCGACGAGGGAGAATATTTAATCGGCGATCTTGTTGTGTTAATCTCACAGATGATTAGCAAACAAGACGTTATGCACAGCACAATTATTTCTATGGGGAACAAAATTGAGGCACTCACTAGTGAAACGCATTTATTGCGAGATGAGTTGAACACCGTAAAACAGGGCATTTGTTCTAACAAGAATAACAATAATTTGCTAGGAATTCCGAATATCCGTGATAAGGATGTCGCTGTTCCCGCCACAACACCCAGCTCGGGCACAAAGTCTAGATCGGTACGCTCGCATACCAGCATAGTGAACCAGCCACACGCTGCCGCCTCGACCGTCTTGCCTGGCGCTCCATTATCATTCGCGAATGTTGTTTCTGACGGCTTTCAAACCGTTGTGAAGCGTAAGAAGAAAACAACTTCGACCCAAGGAACTGCATCGGTTGCACCAGATGACGCTTTCCAGAGTGCCCCCAAAAGAATGTGGCTCTATGTGGGTAAAGTTGCTAGCACGGTTAACACTGAAACCATAAAGAACTACATCACATCTAAACTTGCCAATGTTAATGCCGTGGACGTCATTCAGGCCCTGCCAGTTAAAGGAGCAGCAAAATCCTTCAAACTTGGATTTCGTCAGGAATTTTACGATCGCCTAAAAGAAGCAGAGTTTTGGCCTAAAGGGGTCATAGTACGACGCTTCAATTTTAGTCGATCAAGTAACCAGTATGCGAACTTCCAAGAATCGAGCCCGGCTGCTAAACCCTTGGAAATTGGATCTACCACAGCTACCCAAGTTGTTGATGGTGCAGCTAACACAAATTTTCGGGACGGGGAAATGACAGATCCTCCGGCATAGATATAAGTCTATACTACCAAAACGTTCGAGGACTAAGGACTAAGTTATGCGCGCTATCACACTCTACTAAGTTAAGTAACTACAACATCATCGTATTAACGGAGACATGGCTAAACTCCGATTTTAGTCATGCTGAACTAGGCCTGAACAACTACGTTGTTTTGAGGAAAGACCGTAGTGCAGCAGACACCGGAAAATCCAGAGGAGGGGGGGTGTTGATAGCATTGCACAACAGTCTATCACATCTCTTCATCCCATCTCCAAACGGCAACAAAATACTGGATGAATTATGGGTCCTCATTAAGCTTCCGCACACCGACTTGCTCCTGTGCAGTGTCTACATTCCTCCTGGGTCACCCCGTGAAACATACGACTCCTTCAGCAAGTCCGTTGAGGTAATCCTAGCGCAGTATAGTGAATCGACTGTCTATATTATTGGTGACTTTAACTTACCTTCCATCGACTGGGCTAATGACGAAATGGGCATTTCAATAGCAAAAGTTCCCACAATTGCTGAGAGCTTAATCGAAATGTTTATGTTTAATAATTTGTACCAACATAATAACGTGTTCAACCAAAACAATGTGCAATTAGATCTGGTCTTCTCTAACTGCATCGAGTCATCTACTTCAGCGGCCATCGACGTGCTTTTACCCATTGACTTACATCATCCACCCCTAGCCATCAGTATTTTAAATAGTGCAAGTGTTCCAATTCTTATCACTGACGTAACGTGTTACGACTACAAGAAATGCAATTTTCAAGCTTTAAGTGACTGTTTATTGAGTGTGCACTGGGACAGTCTGTTTTCAGGTCTAAACACAGACCAGGCAGTGTTCGTTTTCTATGAGTGTGTATATGATCTTTTTGCTAAATTGATTCCCACTATTTGCATTCGTAACAAAAATAAGTTTCCAAAATGGTTTAGCATCGATTTGAAACAAGGAATTTTATTGAAGCGTTCGGCGCATAGGCAATACAAAATATCCGGCTCTGAAAACGATTATGCAACGTTCAGCAAACTCAGATCAGCTTGTAAATCACATGTCGAGTATTGTTACAAGGATCATATTAAAAGGGTTGAAACTTCAATCAAAGACGATGCTAAGCAGTTTTGGCACTATATTAACAGCCTCAAATCGGAAAATCAAATTCCGGCTACTATGACTTTGAACAATTCCACGGCCAGCACGGCTAACTCAATTAGTGAGCTGTTTAAGGAACATTTTGCCACTGTATATGAACCTAATGATGACAATTCAGACTCACACTCTAATATTCCAGAATCTACTAATTTAGTCAGCTGTTTTTCGTTTACCATATCGGAAATTTTGCACAAGCTGAACGAATTAGACATTAGAAAGGGTAAAGGACCGGACAATATTCCACCTTTAGTTCTCAATCGTTGTGCTTTTGCCTTTTCCAGACCCTTATGGTTGTTATTCAATTTGTCACTAACAACTGGCATTTTTCCGGATGTATGGAAAACTTCCTATGTTACGCCTGTTTTTAAATCTGGCACGAGAAGCTTAATTGTCAATTACAGACCTATTTCAATTATGTCTACAATACCTAAAATGCTCGAATCATTGCTAACAGAAAAGTTGTCCGTATTATTCAAAAACCGTATAGCTAAGGAACAGCATGGGTTCTGTAAAGGACGCTCCACAGTTACAAATTTGCTCATTTATGAATCTTACATAGCCAATGCCGTTTCCAGGGGAAAACAAGTCAATTCAGTCTACACCGACTTTTCAAAAGCGTTTGATAAACTAAATCACTCAGTACTCCTTTTAAAGCTGAGCAAATTTGGTATCGTTGACCCTATGCTGTCCTGGTTTCGTTCATATTTATACAATCGATGTCAAATTGTTCATGTTAATGGTGGGTACTCAACAGAAATGCATGCCACTTCTGGAGTACCACAAGGTTCACACCTGGGACCACTATTGTTTAACATATTTATGAACGATGCTGTAGATGTCTTTGAATTTTGTGAAGTCTTACTGTTTGCGGATGATGCAAAGATGTTCTCTACAATCGAGAGCAACGATTGCATCTTAAAATTTCAGAGGGATTTAGACAACTTTTCTTGTTGGTGCAACTCGAATAAACTAAGCCTTAACACTAACAAATGTTCTCACATATGTTTTAATAGGAAAAAAAAACCATTGGAATGCAACCTTTATCTAAATGGGCTAATTCTAAATACAGTTTCAAGCATCCGCGATCTAGGGATTATATTCGAGTCTAATCTGTCATTTGATCTTCATATACAGGGCATATGTAGCAAAGCACTAAAATGTTTAGGTTTTATTAAAAGACACACTAAAGATTTCTTCGATTTGAGCTGCCTCAAAATACTTTTTAATTCATTGGTGAGATCTCATCTTGAATATGCGTCGAATATTTGGTCACCATATTCCAAGTGCCATATTGACAGGATTGAGCGAATTCAAAAGAAATTTTTAACTTACGTGTCTTTTAAAATGGGAATACCAAAAGAGCAAAAAGATTATATATTTTTACAGAACTCACTAAATTTGCGCACTTTGGCGGAAAGGCGGATTAACAGCGATATTTTATTGATGTACAAAATCATTAATAATATTATTGATAGTCCTGACCTTATTGCACTCGTATCCTTTTATGTACCAGCTAGACCACTTAGAAACAGTCGCACTTTTCACACAAAGTCTTATAAAACCAATTTTTGCACTAATCACGCAATCAACCGTATTTCGCGTAATGCTAACACGACGTCAATCGATTTATTCAACTGTTCGCTCATGAGCCTTAAAAAGCGCTTGTAGTTTGTTTTTGTTTGATTGCTGTTTTACACTTTTTTGTTGTTGTTTACATTTTTGCTTCGTCTCGTTTTTTGTCTTGTTTGTGTATTGTGTATTTTTATCTTTATCTTTGTGTTTTTACATTTTATATTTATATTTATATTTAAATTATTTTGTACCTTACATGTATCCTCTTGGGCAAGTCCCGTAATTAAATTAAAAAAAATTAAAAAAAAAAAAAGTTTTTATTTCTTCTTTGTAGACGACCGTTTGCACTGCCAATGTTACTTGTCTCATAACGTTTTGTAGTTCGCTATACGATATGCAACCTTGACTGACTTTTTGTTTCCTGCATCCTTGTATGAATCGGTTGCAGTATGCAATAACTTTTGTCATTTTTTCAAATGATGAGAATCTATTTATTACATCATTTTCGTGCGTTGTTATTTGCACATGATTGCATTTTTTACTTTCTTCTAACGTTGGCGAAATTTCTGTTAGACTATTTTGCCACCCGCTTGATTGTAGCCATGATGGTCCTGTCCACCATAATTTGTTGTCCTTTATTTTTTATGGTTCCAGTCCTCGTGAGATTGCGTCTGCTGGATTATCTTCAGTTTTAACGTGATACCAATGTTGATGTGGTATTGATTTCCGCAACTCGATTTGCAACAAACGTTTTCCATCTGGCGGTATCTCCTTTTCCAAGCGATTGTAATCATTGAGTCTGACCATGCAAATATCAGTGTGATATTTATTTACAAAATCAGCAGTGTGATATGAACTTGACCGGACAGTTTGTTTATTGTTTTACTGTAAATCACTGCCCCGTATGCTTTTTCTGATGCGTCGCAAAATCCATGAAGTTCAATGTTAAACAATTTTTTGTTATAATGAATCTGTTTTTGGTAGCCTTGCATTTCGTGATCAATGTAAAGTCGTGGTCAATGATTTTATTTCACAATACACTTATTAAATAAAGTATAACTCATTTACAAAATAGTTGCAACTTGCTTGTAATGAGAATGAACGAACAATGGCTTCCATCCACGCAGGAATGCTAGTTACAACCGATTGCGCTTGCTTCTGGTGGCGCTGATGATGCATGACGCTGCATGAGCGCGAAATTTAAATTCATTACATTTTTACTAAGCCTAAACATATCCCCGGCCTTGAAAGGCCTGCCTTTCAAAAATATTACCCAAAAACAAACAAGTGAATGAATATAAAACAAATAAGTACATATGACAATTATAATCAATTACAAACATTAATGGAAAACAAATTTGCAGAGCACAAATCATACGCACTTTACACTATTCCTCAACAGGTAGAGGGCATATTTTAGAAAATGATCGCTTTATAAGCCCACGATTGGTTTTCATTTCTGCCACCCGATTTACACCGTCCTTTCCAGGAAACACTTTCACAATTTGCCCTAACTTCCATTGCTGGACTGGGATGTTGTCTTCCTTTATGAGCACTAGGGAATCTAGCTTAAGCTGTGAACTAGTAGCCTTCCATTTGGACCTTTGTTGCAATGAGTTGATGTACTCGTCCTTCCAGCGATTCCAGAAGTGCTGGGTAATTTGTTGAGCATGCTGATATAATGACAATCTCGGTCTGGGTATGTGCGTTACATCCGGATCAACGACTGATATCAGAGGCTTGCCGACGAGAAAGTGTCCAGGAGTTAGAGGTTCCAAGTCATTAGGATCAGTAGATAGGGGCGTTAATGGTCGGGAATTAAGGATGGACTCTACTTGCACCAAAATCGTAAAAAAAGTTTCATACGTCAATAATGATTGACCTATAACACGCGTTAAATGACCTTTAACTGATTTCACTCCGGCCTTCCACAGCCCACCAAAATGCGGTGAGTGGCCCGGAATAAAATGCATTTAAAAATCCATACTAGTGGCATGGTTAGTTATAACTGAGCTACTGTCCCTGAGAATTGTACTCAAATCTTTCAAAATAGACTCCGCACATACGAAATTAGTACCGTTATCCGAATATAAGTGCGCAGGCAAACCCCTGCGACCGCCAAAGCGCCTTAAAGTCAATATGAATGCTTCAGAAGTTAAACTGGTTACTAATTCCAGGTGCAAAGCTTTTGTTGCAAAGCACACAAACAAACACAAATATGCCTTATATGTTTTACCACCGCGTCCTATCACGTTCTTTAACGTAAAGGGACCAGCGTAATCCATTCCTACAAACGTAAATGGTAATGATATTTGTATTCGCGAAGAGGGTAAATTGCCCATAATTGGACTGGTTACCTTTGGGTTGCAACGAAAACACTTCAAACAAGAGTGCACTATTCCTTTAACTAAGCGGCGCGCTGATACAATCCAAAACCTATTTGCAATAACGGACAGAGTGGTACCGACCCCAGCGTGGAGAAGCCTTAAGTGTTCAGATTTTCCTATAAGCATAGATAAAGGGTGTTTCCCCGACAACAATAATGGGTGCTTTTTATCGTATGAATAATTGGAATTGCTAATTCTACCACCCACTCTTATCAAACCACAATCATCAATAAACATATTCAACTTAGCCAAATGAGGCGAAGCCAAATTTTTACTGCCTTTTAATAATTTAAATTCTTCAGAATACGATTCTGATTGTGCAAGTTTAACTAATTTAAAGAGAGAATTCTTGAGCGCACTTGTAGTGATAGCCCCATGCATGCGTTCGGGAGCCTTTCGCGAGCAGTTTAAAACAAAGCGTAGTACTAAAGCAAAAATACGTTGTAAATGATTTAAGTTTGAATACCTAGAAAAAATGAAGGACTCTGCATTAATTGATACGAACGCGGTCGCAGTGCTACTTTTGAGTTCAGGTAAGTTTTTACTAGGTTTAATTTCAAACTGCGGCCATTGGCTTTCTGAGAGGTACAACCATTCAGGTCCTTTAAACCATATAGATTCGCTAGTTAGTTCACCGGGATTTATGCCTCTTGAAGCCAAATCCGCGGGGTTTTGTTTACTACGAACGTGCTGCCACTTTGCATGCTTGGTCAATTCTAAATTTTCGCTCACCCGATTTGCAACAAAAATCTTTAAATCTCTAGGTAAAACAATAGAAGAATCAGTCCAACAATAAACATTGGAAAACTGAGTATCAGACTCTTTTATTACCACATGCAGCAAACGCGACAACAGCAAAGCACCGCAAAGTTCCAGCTTTGGTATAGAGATTACTTTGAGCTGAGCAACTTTGGTCTTAGCGCACAATAGCTTACAGAATACATTGTCTTGTGCATCAGTCGATCTCACATAGATGCAACATCCGTACGCCTCGGAAGAGGCATCGCAGAATGCATGCAACCGAATGTTGATGGGGTCGTCGCAAATTACTCTCCGGCTAAATGTTTGTTTGTTTAATTCAGGTAAGTTTTTTCGGAAGGACAACCACCTTGACGTGTCACTTAAATCTAATTCATCATCCCAATTGTACCGTTTAAGCCATAAAGATTGTAATAGAATTTTGGCGATGATTATGCAGGGCGCGAGTAATCCCAATGGATCAAATATTTGCGATAAATCCGAGAGCAGGACACGCTTAGTAAGAATGCCAGACGTAAACGACGCAATCTCAAATTGAAAAGCATCGTTCTTGGGGTGCCAAATAAGACCAAGTATTTTCTCGACTTTGCTAATTTCCAGAATGCTAGGCAAAATTTCGTTCCTTGGAATATGATCAAGAACTTCAATGTTATTAGACGCCCATTTTCGCAAATGAAAACAGCCACTATTGAGTATGTCAGAGAGTGATTTGCAAAGATTTTGCGCTTCTGCCACTGAATCGGCTCCACTTAAAAGATCATCTACGTAAAAGTGATTTTTAATTACCTTGCTTGCTTTTGGATGACTGTGGCTGTGTTCATCAGCCAACTGAAATAAAGATCTAATAGCCAGGAAACTGGCGGAGGCAGTACCATAAATTAGTGTATCAAGCGTATATGCTTGATATGGCTGGGACGAATTGTATCTCCATAAAATGCATTGCAACTTTCGTTGCGACGGCTCAACCAAAACCTGCCTATACATTTTCTCTATATCGGCGCTGATGGCATACACAAATTGGCGAAAGCTTATAAGAATGCTAAATAAGTCGCGCTGTATCGTGGGGCCAACCAGCTGAATTGAATTCAATGATCTACCATTAGATGTCGGGGCAGATCCATTAAAAACCACGCGCACCTTAGTAGTACTGCTTGCTTCTTTAAGCACGCCGTGATGAGGCAAATAGTTCAATTCAGCTAGTTGGTCGGATACAGGCGACATGTGTCCTAACTCTGCGTATTCCTTTAGGAATTGTACATAGTGTCTTTGCAACGAATCATTAGACTTAAATCTTTTTTCCAACGAAATAAGGCATTTAGTAGCAGTATCGCGAGATGAACCTAACAAAATATGAGGTATTCGTAAAGGAATATTAACAATAAATCGCCCGAATTGATCGCGCCTAGTAGTCTTTACAAAATGAGATTCGCATTGACTTTCGTCAGAAGTGAAGATTCTTTCCTTTGGAACTTGTTCGAGATCCCAAAATTTCGACAAAAATAGATCATCATTTGGTGCTATCGCAGTATGATTGGAACATAGTGTTTCGCAATTGTTTGATGAAACGTAAGGACCGGCAAGAATCCATTCGAGATGAGAGTTTTGCAGAATTGGGTATTTTTTACCAAGAGCTCTTTGCCCTTGAGCGATGAGTTTCCAAAAACAGCTTGAGCCTAACAGAATGCTAATCTCGCCAGGTTCGTTAAAACTAGGGTCTGCTAAATTTATATCACTAGGAAAGCGCCATTGCGAAATATCTATAGTAGGTACTACCATACAAGACACATCAAATGAATAATCCGAGACGGCAGATTTGATACTGACGTCGCAACGCGAATTTATGGTCGTAATACGATTAGCAACGCCAGTCACTTTAATATCGACCGTTTGACGCCTTATATGGAGCTTCTCGCACAAATTGGTAGTGATAAACGATGACAGAACCTGAATCCAACAGCGCACGCGCTTTAAACTTATTTCCCATATCATCAAAAACATAAACAATGGCCGTTGAGAGAAGAACATTTCCGTGCGCGGAAAAGAGAGTTGTTTGCTCTTTAACGTTTGTATCATAATGGCTATTACCCGCGTTCGTTGCAGCAGCGGATGAGTCTGATTCTCGTTTCAGCTTACTTTGGTTTTGAGTTTCAGACCAGCTCTGATGAAGCAATGTATGGTGCCGATGACTACAATTTTTGCAAGAATACCGTGATTTACATTCCTTACTGAAGTGGCCTTTGCCGAAACAATTCGAACATAGCTTTAATTTCTTAATTTTTTGAAATCTATCCGAAACTGGTATGTTCTTAAATTTGTTGCATGTTGCCAATGAATGAGATTCTTTGCATAGTGCACATCTTATTTCGTTTACATGCAAGGATCGACTTTCTTTTGCGGACCTACTATTAGTGCGATGCTCTATAGTTTCTAATAGGGAAAGCTTCAGTTCCAAAAACTGCATTAAATTGTCGAATGTAAAGCTCTCACTACTAGAATGCTTAATTTAAAATTCTCGCGCTGTTGTCGGATCAATTTTTGAGAGCACAATGTATGATAAAAACGAATCGCGTTGTTCCTCTCTATCGAGCAACGTATCTAAAGATCTACAACCTTTCTTAACAGTGTCTATTACATTTGATATTTTAGAAGCAGACTCCCTATTCATTGGTTCAATGCTGGTGGCGCTGGTGATGCATGACGCTGCATGAGCGCGAAATTTAAATTCATTACATTTTTATACTAAGCCTAAACAAAAACATTATCAACAAATATAAAACTCTTTTTACAATAAAAAAAGAGAGTCCAAAACTTGATCATGTTTATGGGGTAAGAATGGTGGATAAAGTGCAAATGATTGGAGACAGTCAAATAGATTTCAAAGAGGGTCAAATCATTGTCAATGAATTTAGTTGCCCAATTTCTGAGGGTTTACTAGAGTTACTATATAAAAAGTCGCCTAATGATCATGTTATTACCGAAAATGATTATGCTAATTATAAGGAGATATTGATAAAATCAAACGGCCACAAACAAAAATATCTATCTTCTGGTAAAATTTCCGCATCAAAGGGGAACAAATATCGCAAATATATATCAAAAATATTTGAGGGAGATAAAAGTGAAAGGTCGAAAAAACGAACAATTAGATTAGAGCAAGTGGGTGGTGCAGGATATTCCAGAGCTAGTTCCGGAATACCTAAAAGTTTGAAAATAGACGGATCGCCTCCCTATATGGATTATGTATATTGGGATGATCTGAATGAATTAGTCGACTGTCTAAGATTATTAATTGCATCACAAGCATCTGGAAATAATAATCATCAAAATGAAATAATATCAATAGTAGAAGAGTTACGAGAAGCAAATATTATATATTAGTAATTATTTTTGATAGTTATCAGTTGCATTTATCGTGAAAAACGATTAACATTCAGCATGAGTGTTGACAAGTTTGGTAATTATTGGACAAATGATGAGAGCTTACATAGGAATATACAACTACCACATGGACTTCCTGGAGTTGGTTTTCTTTTAACACACGATGAGCATTTTAACATAAATAATAAAATCTTGAGAAATTTAGCTAACCCAGAAGATGAAAAAGATGCTACCAATAAATCTTATATTGATGATATTGTTCGGGATATTAATAAAACTATAAAAAAAATCTATAACGATATAACTAAACTAAATGTCGAAATTATGGATATAAGGAATATGCTATTGGTTATCAGCAATAAAAATGAAGCCGTTTGGAACATAAAAATCTCACTGAACAGTCCAGTAAACATATTGCTTATTTAGATGCTCAGATAACATCAATAAAAACAAATTTTAACATATAATTAGATTTAAAATAATCTTTATATAGAAAAAATATTTTAACATTATCGCATTATTCAATATTACATCGAGATGAGTGAAGCAAAAGAACAAATAGTAAAAGAGTTGCATGCCCCCGCTAGAAGAAATTATCGCAGGAGACATGTAATTATTAAAGGTTTGGATGAATCATGGCAAGCTAATTTGGTTGAAATGATTCCCTATGCGAAAGTAAATAAAGATTACAATTACATGCTAACAGTAATTGATAACTTTTCGAAGTATGCATGGGCTGTACCTCTAAAAAGAAAATCAGCCAAAGATGTAGTTCATGCCTTAACTAAAATATTCTCCAGCGGGCGTATTCCACAAAATTTGCAAACAGATAATGGGAAAGAATTTTATAATTCTAAATTTAAACATCTCTTAGCCACACATCAAGTAAATCATTATTCAACCTTCAGCAATTTGAAAGCTAGTATATGTGAACGATTCAATCGTACTCTCAAAGACAAAATGTGGAAAAGATTCAGCTTACAAGGATCATATAAATGGTTAAACATACTTCCATCATTATTAGAAGAATACAATAATTCAATACATCGCACTATCAAGATGTAAACGCGCACTGTTGATGTAAACGCTTATAATGAAAAGGAAGTTCTCAAAAAGTTTTATAACCGCATAAAAATAGTTGAAGCTGCTAAACCAAAATTTAAATTGGGTGAACAAGTACGTGTTAGCAAATACAAACAAGTGTTTGAAAAAGGATACACACCGAATTGGTCTACAGAAATATTTTCGATTTATAAAATCTTGCTGACAAATCCGAAAACATACAAGATCAGGGATTATCAAAACAATCCTATTGAAGGATGTTTTTACGAGCAAAAACTATTGAAAGTAAAAAAAACCTGACATATATCTCGTGGAAAAAACATTAAAAAGACGTGGTCAAAACTTATTTGTCAAATGGCTGGGGTTTGATAATTCGCATAATTCGTGCATAAAAAAAGAAAATCTGTAATGTAAAATGTTAAAACAAATAAATAAAAAAACAATATTATGGAGTATAATTTATAAATGTATTTAGTATTTAGCATGCAATTTTATATTCAGTATTTTAAGTATTAACATTAATATTTTGCCCCGTCATTGTTTGTCTATATTTAGATAATAGTTGAAGCAGTCGCGCCTTATCAATTTTGTTTTCCGAATAATACTCGCAAGCCTCGATGGCGTTGTAACACTCAGATTCCTTCTTTGCGCACTCCTCAACATCCATGATGGGGTCCAATTTGTTTTGTTCTAGACAAAATTCCATTGCTCGAACATTCATTAACCCCATGTGGTATTTAACTTGATTGTTAAAAGTATTTTCCAACCCCGCAAAACTTTTATTTAGATTGTCCATAGAATAGCAAGCCCACATTATTGCTAAATAAATACATCATTGATATAGGATTATAAATTTAATTAATAATTTATAGTAAAATAAAACTTACCAGATCAACAAAAAGATGCACCCACTTGTTAATTAATATTATTATTATTAAATGAGAGAGAATATAGACCTTTTCGCTCAACGAGCAGTAGAATGTGAATAATTATTTTTTGTATTGAATTCAGTTTTAACTTTTTATGTTTGATGTGGTGAAAAAAAAACTATATTCAGCATTTTTTTATTATTATTATTTATTAAGTGCAAATACATATGTCCATATATATAATGTATATGTACATATATTTTTTATTTAAAGTAGAAAAAATATAAATACAATTTTAGATGATTATGAGAAAAAACACATTTATTAACATTACTAAGAAAAACCATTAACATGCGGCATATTGTTATTATTAAAAAGAAAAATAATTGTTTACCATTACATTCTATTGTTTGTTGAATTTCGATTCCGATCCTTTAGTTGTTTTTAGTTTTTTTGCTAAATCAAGAGTAATCATGGTGATGGCATTAAATACTTGTTGATTTTCACTTTTATTTAAATATACTCTTGAGCGCAACAAACTGTGGCTCCATATGTCGGTGGTTGCTTTTCTTGCAATGTCCTTCATATCATACATCTCGATTTTAATGAGATGAGTAGAATTAGATGGCCCGGGGGCTGTCACGGTGACCACCCTATCACCAAGTTTTCTGGATAGCGTGGAAGTAGATGGGGTAGATATGGCTGATGTCACATCGGCAAATAAATTTTCAAATGCCTCACTAACTGTAGCACTTTCATCGATAGAATCATCTTCACCAATTGATGTTGTAATTGTTGTTGTTGTAAATGGAGGTGGTGCATCCATTCGAATATGTTTGCCGCTTCCTGCTCCTGGTCTTGATGAGCCAGCAGTAGCTGCTCGCTTGCGTTTTACAGGGGTTGCATGAGGCGGTGGAGTAACATTTTCTTCCATCATATCTTTAAAACTAATTAAATCCTCATCGAAATCAATTAGATTATGGTGGTTAATACCAGACTTATTCATTTTCGTTTTTTTTTTCTAAAAATTAAAAATAAATGCATTAGTAAATATTAAGACGAGAATAAAACAAAACAAAATTTTATTTTATGTGATGTGATGTGATTGGTATTGATTTACTTACCAAAATAATTATTATTTGTTTGCGGTTGAAAATGTGCACTAGCAACAATCTTCCGAACGCCTTTCGCTAATGAAGTTCAAATTTAAATTGAATTATAAAAAATCAAGCAAGCAATTCCTGTTCTGAAAAAATACCTCACTTTGCTAAAAAACATTTTTTCCTACAATCGCATATAAAAGTGAGCCTTTGTGCTTCCATTTGACAACGATAAGTTGGCGTTTTCCGAGCAGTTGTCACTTTCCCGCTCTAGATCTTTTTGCTGATTTTCCCGCTCGCTAAATCAAAACAATGCAGTAAAACAATAGTTTAGGCTTTTAGAAATGAGCGTTTCTTGGTTACCGATGATATAATCACATTTTTATTTGTTGTCAAAATATTAATTTTACATTTTTGCAAAAAAAAATTAATTTAAAATCGATTGTAGGAAAAATCTTAGTGTTTTTGTCGATCAAAGTGTTTTTGTCGCTCTCGCCAGATTGACAACATTCTGGCTCGCGCGACAAAGTATCACTTTGCGCTCTTAATACACAAATAGCTATTATAAAATCCTTGAACCAAAAATATGCTTAATTGGCGAAAAAAACTTATGTGCAAAAATATCATGCAAATATCTCTGTATAAGCTGGCTCTCATGCTAATAGTGCAGAATCAGGTTAGAATTATAGTAAGTAAACAAATGCGGAGTGCGAACATTATCTTGAAAAAAAAAAACATCTAACAAATGTGATTATTCAATAATTACATACTAAATTCATACAAAATCTCTAAATTTTTAGACGTGTAATTGGTACATGCAAAAAAAATCAAATCTGTTGTTATTTCTTTTGTACCTAGTACCGTTAATGAGATAACGGTCGAGCTTAAGATGTTGCTGTCGATGAGTCATTGTCGCTTCCGCGCATTTGACCAAAACACATTACATTATAAAATCTAATAAAAGTAACAATATAATATGAGCTTTTAATTTGTACCTAATATATTTTATCATTAGCGCAATTGATAATTATTAAGTATTGCGCAATATAGTTGGTCCAAATACAATATACACTTTCTGGACTACAGTCACTTGAGCCAGAAATATGCTGACTTTGCAAAACAATAAAAACTTGTGCAAATATCTCATATGCTTGAACACATACATATAAATTCTAATAAATGTAACAATATTAGTATGAGCTTAATAAATTTTCTCATTTTGCGCAATTCATAATTTTATTCGAAAAGTAACCGCAATCAATTATTGTATAATTGCTATGTACTTTTTTTTTCGTTGATTACATTATGAAAAAAGCCAAACGTCATGTGAGCCAGATACCACATGTAGTTTCTGGATCAACCTAATTTGAGACAGTCACCATAGGAAATTTAACATAGGGTGAGCCAGAAACCACATGTAGTATTTGGAATACTCAAAAATGAGCCAGACACCATAGGGAATTTAACATAGGATGACGTCATGTGAGCCAGTTACAACAAATATCACTACTCATATAAAAAGGATTTCTACTAGAATAATAGCAGCAGTTAGCAAGGAGCGAGTATAAGAAAACAGTATCCAGTCTTAATCAAGTCATGGTCGGTCCAAACATAAGAATCAGGTAGCATTTTAAAAGATAATAAAATTAAACTTTAAATTGCCACAAACTTTACCTAGAAAGAAGTTATTCGAGAATTGTCTAAAATTGGCTAAATGAAATTGTGTAATTTTCTAAATCATCATTATTTTGTATTTTGAATAAATATCAAAGTTAAATACGAATCGAGTATTTTATTGAACGTTCATTTGTGATCAATCCCAGAATGTGTAACGAAGCATTTTCCCATGCTTCGCTACCACGAGCGATAACGAATGCGACCGATCTGGAAAAACAAGTTTAATTAATTAATTTGACGATATGTTACAAGTTGAGAACTTGTACCCTTACCAGAACCCTTTACCGATGACCCGATAATTGATTGCATCACAATCACCTTGTTTCTGAAACAAAAGAATCCGTTAATTACGAATATTAATTAATTAGTTAGACTTACCGCAATGAAATCCGTATCAGCCGAAGCGCATTTTCAGGCTCTTTAGGCTCATTACAGAATTAGCACGTGATTGCGTTAATTACAGCCGTTATGGAATTAATTAGAATAATTCCCGATTCTCGCCTTTATGGAGGAATGTGGATTTTTTTCTATAAATCCACATCGATAGCAAAACCGTCGTTTTGGCATAAAAAAGACCTCCGCAAAAGCCGTGTGCAAAAGCAACTCGTTTCCTGATTGGTCAAAAGTATGGTCATCTGCTGTTTTAACCTCGTTGATGACACCCAAAAGTGGTTGTTTTTGCGAGGATTTTAAAACTATAAAATAGGAAATCGACTAGTAAAAGGAGTTCAGTTGAATGCCTAGTTGCCATTCAACAACAACGTTAAAATTCAAACATCACCGCCGACATCAGAAAACATCACCAGAAGCCAGCCCCGACGACATCTCCGAAGCCGTTCACCAGCTAAAATAATGACGTAAGCTCGCTTTCCATTTTCCCAAAAATAATTACAACAACATTACCTGCTAGATTCACTTATTCACTATTTTGATTATCCTTGCTGTTATGTCTAACTTCACTTGTTTTAATTTAATAAATAGTCACCGTAATTTCTAACTTATACTTGTATTTTCCTTTCGAACCCTGTCGATAACTTCGGCTGTGGAACTACCCCCCTTGAGAGTAAACTCTTTAAAATCTGGCGCCCGAGTAAATAACACATGCATTTTTCCACCAGCGAAAAAAAACAGCGTCACAAGTGGCGCCCGAGCAGGGACCGTTTTGATTTCACATTGCTATTAATTTGTTATATACCGTTTGATTTCACATTGATATTAATTTAATAATTACCGTTTTGACTTTACATTTTATTATTAACCGCTGTTGTTTGCCCATTGCTATTCATTTTATTGACTGTTGTTGATTTCACATTGATATTAAAATGTTATATACCGATTTGATTCCACAATTTTATTATTGACCACTGTTGTTTACCCATTGTTGATCATTTTATTAACCGTTGTTGAATCCATATTGCACTGATTGTTAAATTCCTGCTATTTTATATAGTGGCACATATGGTTGAATTTCCGCTGTACTATTGAATTTAATGTTGATGATTGTCGCGTTAGTATTGAGACGAGTTCTCTTTAACCGTATCGAAACCCTAAATCACGTTATCCGAATACTTGCCCAGCAATTTGGTAATTAACCACCGTTAATTAAAGTAAACAAGTACCATTGTGACGAACGTACTCCTTCGACAGCGCCAAGCAAACTGACGCGCAGTGCCGGGGGTACTGAGAGATCGCGAAATCGAATTCAAACGATTCATTGGTGACGTAGACCTTTTGTATATACCGGGTCATAGGTGTGCTGTATACAGGGGTAAGTCGTTAGGACAATCACCCTCCCTCTCCGTCTAAACCGTTTTCACCCTGCGCGGTCACTTAAACACTTGCCCAAAGTGCACCTGGAAACAGTCCAGACGGAAAACGAATTTTCCGAGGAAAATTTTGCACCGTTTGCCCTTACTGCATTTGTTTCACCATTTCTGCCAAGATTTGGGTAGGGTTGGTTTATCCCAAGTTATTTTCAAGTTTTCCGGAAAATTTTTTTCAATTTTCCGGAAAAATTTTCCTAATTTTTCCAAAATTTAAATTTTTCTCCGCCCCATTTTCCGGGAAATTTTCCGAGAAATTTTCCGGAAAATTTTCCGATAATTTTTTTTTTTTTTTTTTTTTTTTTTTTTTTTTTTTTTTTTTTTTTTTTTTTCTCTCACCTGTTTTCCTTGTCGCATTTTCCGGAAAATTTTCCGATTTTCCGAAACCCGGATTTCGTTAAAAAGGATCCTCTTTCTTTTTTTTTTTAAAAAAAAATTTTTTTTTTTCTTTGCTCACATTTTCTTTGTACAACATGACTGAGAACGTTACGGGTCTTGAGGGCCTTCCTCCAGATCAAGCCACCGGTGGTCCGACCGATGATGAAGACGATCGGGAGATACGATGGACATATCCTTTAAAGAAATCCGAATTAATCAACGAATTACAAATCCGCAGTTTACCTACTCATGGCACCGTTTCCGCCATGAGATACCGGTTAATTAGATTTTTGGAGCCGTCGGTGTCTCCCATGCCGACCACCGCCGCCCCAACATTTCCGTTACCCGTGCCCCCTGTTTTAACCACCGCCTCGACTGGTTTACCACCGCCCAATTTTTCCACCACATTGGCGCATCCAGCGTCGTCCCAATCCAGTGGGATTGGTGGAACCGTTTCAAGTCGACCACTTGCAGTCGATTTTTCCGGGATCGAGTGGATCCGACGGTGGAATATCCATTTCAATGGTACCACTGATCCCTTAGAGTTTTTAGACCGAATCGAGGAAATGCGTACTATGTACGGACTCACGCAGGCTCAACTTCTTGTGGGTATGCCTCACCTCCTCCGAGAGAAAGCTCTAACGTGGTTTCAGTTAGAGCAAACGCGTCTCGGTACTTGGAATCAGTTCTGTGAAAGTTTTAACCGTTATTTCTTACCGGTGGACTACGCGAAACGCGCCTGGGAAGCCGTCCGCAACCGCGTCCAAGGCACTCGCGAATCCAGCGTCGCTTATCTCCTAGATATCCGGATGTTACTGCAACGCATTGGCGGAGTATCAGCGGAAGCAACTTTGGATTGTTGCTACGACAACCTTCGCCCCGAATTGCAGCAATTTATCCGCCGAGCCGACTGTCTGACCATGGATGATCTGCTACACCGACTGCGAGAACAGGAGGTCATCCAGGAGAAGTTGAGGAAACCGATACCCGTTCCGCCGAATACCCGACCGCGTCCGTTTACTCCTACTCCGAGTCAGTTCCCTATCCGAGATCCACCGGCCACATTTAATAGACCACCTCCGCCGTTCCAACCCCTTAATGTTCCCCGCCGCATCGAAGTAACGCCGCAGACCTGCTGGAGATGTGGCCAAAGTGGACACCAGAAGACGCAATGCCGAAATGCGTTCCTTAGTTTCTGCTCGCGTTGTGGAACGACTGGAATCCTGTCCAAGGATTGTCGTTGCCCAAGGCCGTCGGAAAACTAGGGAACAGCTGTATGTCGCCGAGACCGTCCCAGCTGTTACCTGCCGCCGTCTCAACCACTGTTTATTCCGATAACCGATTGTTTGTTCCAATCGAGTTAAACCAACATCGATTCATAGCTCTCGTCGATACCGGAGCTATGGTATCTTTTGTTGGAGCCGCCGTTACCCAGCTACTATCCGATGTTTGTCCCGTGAGCACCAATTGTAGCACCAGATTAGCTGATGGTACAGTATCTTCGAATGCCGGAGTCATAACGCTAACTACCAAGCTAGGTGCTACAACGGCGCTCGAACCATTTTTATGTATGCCGACCCTGGTAAATGATGTCATCATAGGCATGGACTTGCTGAAGAAGTACCACGCCCAAATCAACGTCATCCAAGGTACCGTAGGATTTCCCGTAGGGAACACTGTGGAAATTGCCACAGCCCCGTTACAAGCCCAGGAACCGCTCCCAAAACTGCAGTTAAGTCCTGCAGAGGAAAACCGCCTGCAAGCTTTCCTTCACCGAGAACTGCCGCCGTTTACCCGCCTGACCGAAACCACTAGCCTCGCGCAACATCATATCAGCCTAATCGACCCGACGCCGATTAAGCAACGATATAGATCCCAAAACCCTCGTATGCAAGAAATTGTATACAAAGAGGTGGATCAGATGTTGGCTGATGGAATCATCGAACCGTCCAACAGCCCATGGAGTTCTCCCGTAGTTATCGTGAGGAAGAAAAACGGCAAACCTAGGTTTTGCATCGACTTTCGCAAAGTCAATGATGTGACACGAAAGGATGCATACCCTTTGCCGTACATCAACGCCATCCTAGATAAACTCCGTGGAGCGCGATATATCAGTACGCTAGATCTCAAACAAGGCTACTGGCAGATCCCGTTATCACCCGAGAGCAAACCAATAACCGCTTTTACCGTTGCCGGAAAAGGTTTGTTTCAGTTCCGAGTCATGCCGTTCGGTTTACACTCCGCCCCTGCCACCTTCCAGCGCCTGTTAGACCAAATCATTGGCCCTGACATGGAACCGCATGCCTTCGCGTATCTAGATGACATCATCATTCTAGGCCGAACTTTCGAGGAACACCTGAACAACCTCCGTGAAGTCTTCCGAAGACTACAAACCGCTAGCTTGCAACTCAACCCGGACAAATGCCAATTTGGTCGTAAGTCATTAACTTATTTAGGTCACGTCGTCACTGCCGAAGGAATCAGTACCGACCCAGAGAAGGTGACAGCTATCCTAGGAATACCATCGCCGATAAACGTCAAGACGTTGCGCAGTTTCTTAGGTGTCGCCTCCTGGTACCGTCGGTTCATCGAGAACTTCTCCAAAATGGCAAGCCCATTAAACCAGTTACTCCGTAAAGGTTACCGTTGGACCTGGAGTGAGTCCCACGAAAGTGCGTTTCAGGCACTAAAAACCGCACTGACTGAGGCCCCCGTATTAGCCTGCCCCGATTTTGCTCACCGTTTTATTTTGCAGACCGACGCCTCCGACTATGGTTTAGGCGTCGCTTTAACGCAGCGTTTAGATGGGCATGACAGAGTCATTGCCTATGCTAGTCGGACTCTATCCCCAGCCGAGAAGAACTATTCCGTCACTGAGAAAGAATGCTTGGCCATCATCTACGGGATAGAGAAGATGCGCCCCTATCTCGAGTTATATCCGTTTACCGTGATTACCGACCACCAGTCTCTGCGCTGGCTTCATTCTATCAAAAGCCCCGCCGGTCGGTTAGCCAGATGGAGTGTCTTTCTCCAGCAATACGACTTCGACATTCAATACCGCAAAGGCACGTTGAACCGAGTAGCCGATGCCTTATCCCGACAGCCCATGCCGCATGCTTCTGTCGACGAAGATGTGGGTGGGTTGTGCACCGTCGAAGTCGCCGGAAATTGCAACTGGTATGACAAACTAATCCAAGCCGTAACCAAAGACCCCGCGAATTTTCCCGATTATCAGATCCGTGAAAACCGCCTTTACCGTCACTTTTGGGACCACACCGACCTGAAGGACTGCGAATTTTCCGACCCCTGGAAACTTTGCGTACCTACACCTCTGCGCAAAGGAGTACTCACCGAAAATCACGACGCCCCGACGGCTGGTCACTTAGGTATCACTAAGTCGATCAGTCGAATTGCCCAACGATACTATTGGCCCGGCATGTTTAGAGATATCACTAAACATGTGCGGGGTTGCATTCCCTGTCAGCAATTCAAAGCTCAACAGCAAACCACTGCAGGAAAGATGCAGCCAGCAATCACCTTGCGACCCTGGGAAACGGTAAGTACAGACCTTGTTGGACCCTTACCGCGGTCCACTAAGGGCAATACATTCCTGGTAGTTTTCCAGGACCGTTTTTCGAAGTGGGTCCACTGCAAACCGCTATCGAGTGCTACCGCTAGTAACGTCACCCGCGCCTTATTTGACGAGGTAATTACCCGCTTTGGGTGCCCGGACTTGGTCTTGAGCGACAATGGTACCCAGTTTACCAGTAGAGTCTTTGGCAGTTTGCTGAAAGATCTAGGGATTCGCCACCGTTTCACACCGCCCTACACCCCGCAAGCCAACCCGGTAGAACGAGCCAACCGCGTCCTTAAGACAATGATTGCCCAATTCTGCAATCAGGATCATAGGAAGTGGGATCAGCAACTACCCGCCTTCCTAATGGCTATCAATAGCGCCAAACAAGAGTCCACCGGATACTCCCCTGCGTTTCTAAACTTTGGGAGAGAGTTACAACTCCCCAACGCCCTACACCGCCAGCCTCACGTTCCGGACGAGCGTGAGAATGGCGAAGACCCCGTGGTAACCGACCCTAACCCACCACCAGAACAGTACAAGGCCCAGACGGAGAGGCTCGCCCTCTTACAGGAGGTATTTAAGTTGGTTCGCGTCAACCTGGATCGGGCGTTTACTCAGCAAAGCCACTACTACAACCTCCGCCGCCGAGATTGGCGATGTCACCCCGGGGACCTTGTCATGAAAAAGGAACACTACCTTTCTTCCGCCGCCAAAGGATTTACCGCCAAACTCGCTCCCCGTTATACCGGCCCTTATACCGTCGTTAAAGTCCTTTCCCCTGTGGTTTACTCCTTAAAAGATCAACAGGGTAAACGATTTCCCCGGATACACATCAAGGACCTGAAACCAGCGATAACCGACCTCACCGACTAATGTTTTTTTTTGTTAGCACCAAAGTTACCACGACGCCTCGTAGAGACCCCCGCCGTGAGCTTGCGATTCTCAGGGCAAGACAGCGTCGCCTCGCCGACCATCGGGCGTTTTATCGCGGCCGTCGAGGTCTGGCGTTGTGCGAACGCGAACGCCGCCGTCAGCCCCAGCCCGCCGTATACCGTCCTTCCACTGCCGACCAAATGCCGCCGGACATCGCCTCGGCTGAACCTTTGTTCAGCCAGGTCCCGGAGTCCGTACGGCTGGAGGCAGCCCGGCTGATGCAGCTCCACCCGCTTCCCCCGATCGAGGACGACGATACCACCGACGAGGAGGTGCCACCGCTAGTCTAAAACAGCTAGTTAGTGAGCTGATTTCACCCGTTCGTCGGCTCCCTTTGTATATGCGTCGACCGACCACCGTTTAATCCGTTCGTTCTTTTCAGAAATCTAGACGATGGGACCCTCAGCCTCCACGCCTCGGACGTAGAGGAAGAAACCGGCGTAGCCAGTCCACCCGCCGCTGTCCAGGAACGGACCAACCCCTGGGGCCCAATAACCCCGCCGTCGCCTTCTCTACCCGACTCAACCCGGGTATTTCCAGCCGCCGACCCACACCTGTGGGAGTTACTAGCCGGGGTTCGCCACCCTGATGCCGCTATGCTGCCCAGGGACTTCGTTCCGTTCCCTGCGGCATCCCCGCAACATTTCTGGGATATATCCAGGTCCCTAATGGTCATGGGTTTTTCCGACACCGATGCCCAAACCCTGATGCTGCGACAGGAGTCTCGCTGTCGTAGCGCCCGTTTACCCGTCCATTGCTCCGACCTTTGCTGGCGATGCGGACAGCGCGGACATCTACGGGGACAGTGCACTGGCCGCCGCATCTTATTCTGCTCTCGTTGCGGCTATCGCGGACAGATGTCCCGTGCTTGCCGTTGCCGTTTATAACCAGAAAAATATTTTCAATAAAACTTAAACTACCGTTATACTTTGGGCCGTCATTTCTAATTGTACCGTCATTTCTCCGATTTCTCTCTACCTCAACCACCAGTCTCAAGAAAAATATAAATTTATATTTTTCTTCCCGAAGTAAGAGGGGGATGTAACGAAGCATTTTCCCATGCTTCGCTACCACGAGCGATAACGAATGCGACCGATCTGGAAAAACAAGTTTAATTAATTAATTTGACGATATGTTACAAGTTGAGAACTTGTACCCTTACCAGAACCCTTTACCGATGACCCGATAATTGATTGCATCACAATCACCTTGTTTCTGAAACAAAAGAATCCGTTAATTACGAATATTAATTAATTAGTTAGACTTACCGCAATGAAATCCGTATCAGCCGAAGCGCATTTTCAGGCTCTTTAGGCTCATTACAGAATTAGCACGTGATTGCGTTAATTACAGCCGTTATGGAATTAATTAGAATAATTCCCGATTCTCGCCTTTATGGAGGAATGTGGATTTTTTTCTATAAATCCACATCGATAGCAAAACCGTCGTTTTGGCATAAAAAAGACCTCCGCAAAAGCCGTGTGCAAAAGCAACTCGTTTCCTGATTGGTCAAAAGTATGATCATCTGCTGTTTTAACCTCGTTGATGACACCCAAAAGTGGTTGTTTTTGCGAGGATTTTAAAACTATAAAATAGGAAATCGACTAGTAAAAGGAGTTCAGTTGAATGCCTAGTTGCTATTCAACAACAACGAACAAATTCAACATCACCGCCGACACCAGTCCAGAAGACCATCACCAGAAGCCAGCCCCGACGACATCTCCGAAGCCGTTCACCAGCTAAAAATGACGTAAGCTCGCTTTCCAATTTTCCCAAAAATAATTACATCAACAATACCTGCTAGACTCACTTTCTATATTAAATACACGTATTCACTATTTGATTATCCTTGCTGTTATTTTTAATTTCACTTGTTTCGTTTTAAATAAATAATCACCGTAATTTTTCTAACTTATACTTGTATTTTCCTTTCGAACCCTGTCGATAACTTCGGCTGTGGAACTACCCCCCTTGAGAGTAAACTCTTTAAAATCTGGCGCCCGAGTAAATAATACATGCATTTTTCCACCAGCGAAAAAAACAGCGTCACAAATGAAGAAAGTATCTTGAAGCCAAGAAGACAAACCCGATAACAACGTTAATGATCAACCGCTCACAGAAGTCCAAGTCCAACCGCCCAGAATTGCCAATGGTTCTGCCGTCGCTACTAAGTTGTAAGTCAATTTAAAAAGCTATAACATTGGCTGGTGTCAGAAATAAACCTGAAGATTTTCCAACCGCTCAACGAAAAATAACAAAACACCGATCATTACATTGGTGTCAGAAGTGGGATATTATAAGTGGGATAATTCAAAATTTTACTTTTAATTACGTGATTTTCTATCATTTACGATTACTTCAAGATTTGGTAGTTTTATACATAATAATTCCAATATGTCGGAAAATGAAGGAGAACATATTATCAATGTTATAAATAATCCAATCACTGTTTCACTCGATTCTACCCCAATTTTTAATGAGCAAACTGATATTTTATTATTCTTTGAAGCAATTAATGAAACCGCTGAAATTGCAAAATGGTCAGATAAGGATAAAATTGCAATAAGCAAACTTAAATTTAGAGGAATTGCAAAAGAATTTTTAAAATCTAGTAATGCAGCCCAAGAAATTACTTGGAAATATTTTCAAAATTTATTTATTACTCAATGTTCAAAAGCTAGAGTTCCCGGAAGAGCCTTTCAGAATTTTGTAGAATGTAGACAACAACACGACGAATTAGTTAAAAAATTTGTAGTTCGATTGAAGTTAGCAGGAGCAAAAACAATTGTGCTCATTGATAATGATAATAATAATTTAGTATTACAAAAAAATTTAGAACAACAAATGTATTCACAATTTTTAATGGGATTAAAAGATCCTCTTAAACAATGAGTATTTTCCCAATATCCGAAAGATTTAAAATTTATCGAAAATATTTTTTATAAATTCCCTAAAAGTTCATAAGGTTTTTGGAATTAATCAAAATTTTGCTTAAAATAATCCGATATGCTCGTATTGCAAGAAATCCAATCACACGATAGAAAATTGTTTTAAGAAAAATAAAACTTGTTTTACTTGTAAGAAACCAGGGCACTTTGCTAGAGACCGTAAAAATATAACAACAAAGAATCCTTTTCGAAATATACTGTTTTGTGCTAATTGTAAGAAAAATGGACACGAATCAAGAAATTGTTATCAGAAATAAAATTCAGAAAGAATGAATACTCAAAAAAAATATAATTTGCTTACTACCAAAACGTTCGAGGACTAAGGACTAAGTTATGTGCGCTATCACACTCTACTAAGTTAAGTAACTACAACATCATCGTATTAACTGAAACATGGCTAAACTCCGATTTTAGTCATGCTGAACTAGGCCTGAACAACTACGTTGTTTTGAGGAAAGACCGTAGTGCAGCAGACACCGGAAAATCCAGAGGAGGGGGGGTGTTGATAGCATTGCACAACAGTCTATCACATCTCTTCATCCCATCTCCAAACGGCAACAAAATACTGGATGAATTATGGGTCCTCATTAAGCTTCCGCACACCGACTTGCTCCTGTGCAGTGTCTACATTCCTCCTGGGTCACCCCGTGAAACATACGACTCCTTCAGCAAGTCCGTTGAGGTAACCCTAGCGCAGTATAGTGAATCGACTGTCTATATTATTGGTGACTTTAACTTACCTTCCATCGACTGGGCTAATGACGAAATGGGCATTTCAATAGCAAAAGTTCCCACAATTGCTGAGAGCTTAATTGAAATGTTTATGTTTAATAATTTGTACCAACATAATAACGTGTTCAACCAAAACAATGTGCAATTAGATCTGGTCTTCTCTAACTGCATCGAGTCATCTACTTCAGCGGCCATCGACGTGCTTTTACCCATTGACTTACATCATCCACCCCTAGCCATCAGTATTTTAAATAGTGCAAGTGTTCCAATTCACTGACGTAACGTGTTACGACTACAAGAAATGCAATTTTCAAGCTTTAAGTGACTGTTTATTGAGTGTGCACTGGGACAGTCTGTTTTCAGGTCTAAACACAGACCAGGCAGTGTTCGTTTTCTATGAGTGTGTATATGATCTTTTTGCTAAATTGATTCCCACTATTTGCATTCGTAACAAAAATAAGTTTCCAAAATGGTTTAGCATCGATTTGAAACAAGGAATTTTATTGAAGCGTTCAGCGCATAGGCAATACAAAATATCCGGCTCTGAAAACGATTATGCAACGTTCAGCAAACTCAGATCAGCTTGTAAATCACATGTCGAGTATTGTTACAAGGATCATATTAAAAGGGTAGAAACTTCAATCAAAGACGATGCTAAACAGTTTTGGCACTATATTAACAGCCTCAAATCGGAAAATCAAATTCCGGCTACTATGACTTTGAACAATTCCACGGCCAGCACGGCTAACTCAATTAGTGAGCTGTTTAAGGAACATTTTGCCACTGTATATGAACCTAATGATGACAATTCAGACTCACACTCTAATATTCCAGAATCTACTAATTTAGTCAGCTGTTTTTCGTTTACCATATCGGAAATTTTGCACAAGCTGAATGAATTAGACATCAGAAAGGGTAAAGGACCGGACAATATTCCACCTTTAGTTCTCAATCGTTGTGCTTTTGCCTTTTCCAGACCCTTATGGTTGTTATTCAATTTGTCACTAACAACTGGCAGTTTTCCGGATGTATGGAAAACTTCCTATGTTACGCCTGTTTTCAAATCTGGCACGAGAAGCTTAATTGTCAATTACAGACCTATTTCAATTATGTCTACAATACCTAAAATGCTCGAATCATTGCTAACAGAAAAGTTGTCCGTATTATTCAAAAACCGTATAGCTAAGGAACAGCATGGGTTCTGTAAAGGACGCTCCACAGTTACAAATTTGCTCATTTATGAATCTTACATAGCCAATGCCGTTTCCAGGGGAAAACAAGTTAATTCAGTCTACACCGACTTTTCAAAAGCGTTTGATAAACTAAATCATTCAGTACTCCTTTTAAAGCTGAGCAAATTTGGTATCGTTGACCCTATGCTGTCCTGGTTTCGTTCATATTTATACAATCGATGTCAAATTGTTCATGTTAATGGTGGGTACTCAACAGAAATGCATGCCACTTCTGGAGTACCACAAGGTTCACACCTGGGACCACTATTGTTTAACATATTTATGAACGATGCTGTAGATGTCTTTGAATTTTGTGAAGTCTTACTGTTTGCGGATGATGCAAAGATGTTCTCTACAATCGAGAGCAACGATTGCATCTTAAAATTTCAGAGGGATTTAGACAACTTTTCTTGTTGGTGCAACTCGAATAAACTAAGCCTTAACACTAACAAATGTTCTCACATATGTTTTAATAGGAAAAAAAAACCATTGGAATGCAACCTTTATCTAAATGGGCTAATTCTAAATACAGTTTCAAGCATCCGCGATCTAGGGATTATATTCGAGTCTAATCTGTCATTTGATCTTCATATACAGGGCATATGTAGCAAAGCACTAAAATGTTTAGGTTTTATTAAAAGACACACTAAAGATTTCTTCGATTTGAGCTGCCTCAAAATACTTTTTAATTCATTGGTGAGATCTCATCTTGAATATGCGTCGAATATTTGGTCACCATATTCCAAGTGCCATATTGACAGGATTGAGCGAATTCAAAAGAAATTTTTAACTTACGTGTCTTTTAAAATGGGAATACCAAAAGAGCAAAAAGATTATATATTTTTACAGAACTCACTAAATTTGCGCACTTTGGCGGAAAGGCGGATTAACAGCGATATTTTATTGATGTACAAAATCATTAATAATATTATTGATAGTCCTGACCTTATTGCACTCGTATCCTTTTTTGTACCAGCTAGACCACTTAGAAACAGTCGCACTTTTCACACAAAGTCTTATAAAACCAATTTTTGCACTAATCACGCATTTAACCGTATTTCGCGTAATGCTAACACGACGTCAATCGATTTATTCAACTGTTCGCTCTTGAGCCTTAAAAAGCGCTTTTTTGTTGTTGTTTACATTTTTGCTTCGTCTCGTTTTTTGTCTTGTTTGTGTATTGTGTATTTTTATCTTTATCTTTGTGTTTTTACATTTTATATTTATATTTAAATTATTTTGTACCTTACATGTATCCTCTTGGGCAAGTCCCGTAATTAAATAAATTAAATGCAATAAGCCTAGACATATCGCACCACAGTGTAGATCACTTCCGTCGCAACATTTAAACGCCAATGCAGCCCATTTCGAGCCCCAGAGATTGGCTGCCACCTCAGAAATTTAAGCAAACAGAGTCAAGTGGAGATACATGCAGCTACTAAATATTTAAAAACACACCGAAACATAGTAAAAATTCAGATAAATAATATTAATTTAATAGCATTATTTGACTCAGGAGCAGCTGTATCTCTAATTAAATCGGATAGTATCGGGGATTTAGATTTAGATAAAAATAGTAATGTATGTTTAACTGATATACAGGGACAAAGAATTCCCATTAATGGAAAAATTGAGTTACTTATTTCATTTAGTAAAGAGAATTATAAGAATACTGTTGAACATGAGTTTTATGTAACGGATACATTAAGTTTTGAAGGAAACATTATTATAGGAATAGATTTTTTGGAAAAGTTTAAAGTAAATTTAAATTGGGAAAAAAGAATTTTGAGAATACGTAATAAAGAGTTTTTGTTATTAAAGAAAGAGCAAACGTTACTGAACGGAATTATTACTAAAAGTACTGATAAAAATTATGAAAAAATAACAAAAAAATTTGAAGAATTAAAAGAAATTATTAAAGAGTTTCGAGAAATTTTAGTGAAGTACGAATAAAGTTTTCAGGCATTGACCCTGACTGAAGGCAATAGTGAAAGAGCGAGGGTCAAACGCTCTGTTACTAATATTCCACCTAAAAGTAAAACACAAAATAGTCAAGAAATTAATGAAGGTACTCGCGAGCCTTCTGTCGAAAATAATTTTCTTAAACAGGAAACCGTTGCTGAATTGGACATATCAAGATGCGCCTCTTCACCTAAACAATTTTTTAATGATTTTCATAGCAATGTTTTTGCATTGGAAAATGTTATTGTTCCGCCAAGAACGCAGATGACGTGCTTGGGGAAATTAAAGAAGAATAAGAATGTCAAGTCGACTAACATTATTTTTGAACCCAATTTGAATACTGATAATGGAATTTTATTAAGAAGAAGTTTACATAAGAATAATGACATTATTACTGTAAGGATAATGAATATGACTCAAGACGAAATCGTCTTAAAAGAAAAGACAAAGATAGGTGAAGCTTACGAAGTAGAAATAGAAAATGAAAAAGAAATGTTAAATGTTCAAAGTATTTCGATAATTACGAAGCAAGATAATGATTTAATTTTAAAACAATTGGGCTTAGAGAATCCAATGAATGAAGATGTAGAGAAACTAAAAAGATTAGTCGCAAAGTACATAGACATATTTAAAGCACCTAATGAAAAACTGACCTGCACCACTAAAGTTAAACATAGAATCATAACAGATGACGTACCGCCGATATCGAAGCGACCGTACAGAGTGCCGTATCAGCGAAAAGCAATATTAGATGCAAAAATTCAAGAATTACTTGATAACGACATCAATGGGGAAAGTCAATCACCGTGGTCTTTTCCGGCAATTTTAGTAGAAAAACGAAGGCATGATGGTGAAAATGCAAAATTTAGATTATGGATTGATTACAGAAATCTCAATGTTATAACAAAAGCAGATTTTTTTCCGTTATATTTAACAATATTTTCCGCAATATTTAGCGGTCTAACCGGAACAGAATGTTTAGTTTATCTTGATGATATTATTGTATTTAGTACAAATGATGTTGATATTCATTTAAATTGTCTTAAAAATGTATTCGATAAAATGCGTGAAAGCAATTTAAAATTTAAACCAACTAAATGCCATTTTATGAAAAATCAAGCAAAATACTTAAGACACATTATCTCAGAGAAAGGTTGTGAAGCAGACCCAGAAAAGTCGGAAATAATTCGAAAATACCCGCAGCCAAAATCAGTTAAGGAAATTAGAGCGTTTTTAGGATTATGTGGTTTTTATAGAAATTTTGTACCAAAATTTGCTGACATTAGTCAACACTTAGTAAATTTAACAAAAAAAGATGTACCATACAAATGGACGGGCAAACATGAAGAATCATTTAACATCTTGAAGAAAGCATTAGTTTCACCACCTATATTAAAATATCCTGATTTTAAACGTCCATTTATATTAGTTACGGATGCTAGTAATGTAGCAATTAGCTAGTAGTGGAATTCTATGTCAAAAATATGACGATTTAGAACATCCGACAAGTTACGCAAGCCGTACTTTAAATTCAGCCGAGAGAAATTATTCAACAATAGAGAAAGAATGTTTAGCAATAGTTTGGGCAGTTAAATATTATCGATGTTATTTAACTGGTACACATTTTACATTTTTAACCGATCACAGACCACTAAAATATTTGTTAACAATTAAAGTTCCGAACTCTAAATTAGCACGTTGGGCAATGGTACTATTAGAATACAGTTTTGACATTGATTACCGACCCGGAAAAATGAATACTAATGCAGATGCTTTAACTGTACTTAGAGAGATTACCGAAAATGACAAGGATGCTAAAATTGAACCATCATCAGAATTACTTAAAGAATTATTAGAATTTAAAGAAGAAATTAAAACTGAATTAATTGAAGAAATAGCTGCAATTTATAATGCTAACGTGGAAGATGACGAAATATATCCCGTAGTGGATGTTATTTGGACTCGTCCAGAAAATAAATAAATGCAAAGAAAGGACGAAAAGTTAATGGAAATTATTCGACATGTTGATAATAATAACAAAGAAGACATTTATTATTTGGATAACGAAGGAATTTTATACAAAAAACGCATGCACGAAGAAAGAAAAGACAAAATTGTAGCTCCTGATTGTATTAAAAAGGAAATTATGAATCTGTATCATCGATCATCAACCGCCGCAAATAGAGGACAAAGAAAAACATTAGAATTAATTCGGAAGGATTTCTATTGGAAAAACATGAGTACTGATGTAAAGAAATTCTGTTTAGAATGTCATTCATGCAACTTACGAAATACAAATTATATTCCGCCAGCTAATTTACAAAAATTGCCTGTGCCTAATTTAGTATTTGGCAGAATTTCTTTAGATTTAGTAGGACCATTAAACCGAACTAAAGATGGAAATAAATACATATTAACTTGTATGGATTATTTATCGCGTTTTCCAGAATGTGTTGCGATACCTGATATAAAAGCTGAGAATGTGGCAAAAGCTTTTGTTGTCAATTTAATAACAAAATATGGAACGCCTAGAGAAATTTTGATAGATTGTGGATCGCAATTTGTTTCAAAGCTATTTAAAGAAATTCTTTAAAATTCATATTCAATTCTATTCTTAGAAATTGATAAGTTAAAAACTACCCCTTATAGGCCAGCTTGTAACGGAGTAGTTGAGAGAATGCATAAATAATTGAAAACAATGCTATCACACTATATCACAGAAGATAATAATTCTTGGGGTGATTGGCTGCCTTTTGCAACCATGGCTTACAGAAATCATATTTGTGATATGTTATACATGTATAAGTATATTAGGTTGCCTAAGCACAACACTTGTAAATCAAGAGAGAACAATAAAGACAGTTGCTAACTGACTAACCTGAGAGTAAGACGTATTTATTATACAAGAGTATAACATGGCGCAGTCGAAATAGTAAAATCTACGTGCATCTAAACG
The DNA here is from genome assembly GCA_963556235.1 of Cryptophagus acutangulus. NCBI lineage: Eukaryota > Metazoa > Arthropoda > Insecta > Coleoptera > Cryptophagidae > Cryptophagus > Cryptophagus acutangulus. The sequence continues at coordinate 299,364 of CAUVYR010000279.1, read as the reverse complement.
AATATTAAAGAAAAGTGAAAAGCAATCGAATATATAACTAATCAGTATAATAAAACATTTGATTCGAGAAATATTTTTGTTATTTCCGCGGTTATAACTTAAGAAGAATGGACTTTCGAGGAATATCACCGATGATTTTTGACGGCAACGTGGCAGAAAACTGGAAATTCTGGGTTCAAAAGTTTAAAACATATCTCATGGCCAGTGAAATAAATCGGAAAAGTGAAGCCACCCAATGTGCACAATTACTCCATCTTATTGGGGATGATGGAATCCGAATTTTCAACACGTTTATCTTTACTGAAGATGAGAAAGATAAAATACAACCTCTCATGGGAAAATTTGACACGCATTTTCGTCCAAAGCATAACCTAACTTTTGAACGCCACAAGTTTTTGATTTGTAAGCAACAAGATGGTCAAACTCTAGAGCAGTTTATAACAGAACTCAAAAACTATGCAAGGTCATGTGAATTAGGAGAGTTACGAGACAGTCTAACCAGAGACATGTTAATTTGTGGAATCCGAAACCAGAAACTGCGAGAGAAACTTTTAGAAAAAGATGAAATGGACTTGGAGGCATGTATTCAGCTCAGCAAAACTTTTGAATCCTCCAAGGCACACTCAAGACAGATGGGAGTCCAAGGCAGTAGCAGCTCAGATAGCACCAACGTCGATTACGTCAGATACGCTCAGCAAGAAAGAAAAATGACGCGGAGGCAAGGACCTTCAGATGATAAGTATCGTTTCAAAAGTGGTAACGTTGTAAAATTATGTTTTAAATGTGGATTTTCTCATAGCAATAAATCCAAGTGTCCCGCTGAGGGAAAAGTTTGTCATAAATGTGAAAAAGAAAATCATTTTCAGTCAATGTGTCGTAGCAAAAACCAAAATATGTATAAAAAACAGAGGAAAATTGATTTAGTAGATGAAAACTTGCATGAAAATTTGAATGATATGAGCTTGAGTTCTAATTCTGATAATGAATTTCCATTTATAGGTACCATTGCACAGGACACAGGCAACATTGGATCGTTGGAAATGTGGGCTGTGGATCTAGAGATAAAGGACAAAATGGTAAACTGTAAAGTTGACACAGGAGCATGCGCAAATGTTTTGCCAGTAAGTTTTTTGCATAAGATTGAATTTAATTTAGAAAACTTAAAAGAATCTAAAATGAATTTACTTAGCTATACCAAAAATCAGTTACCTGTGATTGGCGAATGTCTATTAGATTGTAAATTTCGTGGTGTCAGTCATCCAATTTTATTTAATATAGTAGATTTAAATAGCTACCCAATAGTAGGGTTGAAAACCTGTGTGGAGTTAAATGTAGTAAAATTTATTGACGAAACAAGTGCTAAGTCCGAAATTAATGTCGAAAACATTGTAGAAAAATACAAAGAAGTATTTAAAGGTACAGGTCGGTTAAAAAAAAAAATATCATATAGATCTAAAAAGTAACATTGAACCGGTAGTACACGTAGCAAGAAAAGTTCCATTTACTGTAAGAGAAAAATTAAAAGAAACTTTAGATAAGCTAGAATCAGAAAATATTATTGTTAAAGCAAACGATGAATGCCCAGATTGGGTAAACGCGATCGTGCTTGTTAGAAAACCGGACGGAAGCATTCGGATATGCTTAGACCCAAAAGACCTTAATGAGGCCATAAGACGTAGAATTTTTCAATTACCAACATTAGACGAACTTACGAGTAAGCTAGCAAAATCAGAGTTTTTTAGCACTTTAGACATGACGCAAGGATTCTCTCAAATCCAGTTAGACAGGGAAAGCTCAAAAATATGCACTTTTGCAACATGTTTTGGCCGCTATCGTTATCTTAGACTACCATACGGAATCACAAGTGCACCTGAAATTTACCAGCAGAGAATGTTTGAAATTTTTGGAAACGTAGAAAATTGCAACATTTATATAGATGACATAATAATTGCAGGGAGAACTAAAAAAGAGCACGACAAAACTCTAGAAAAAGTTTTAAAACTAGCCAAAATCAATAATATTAGGTTTAATAAAAAAAAGTGTAAATTCCAGGTGCAGGAAGTGAAATATATGGGTCACATAATAAACAAAAATGGGATTAGCCCGGACGATACTAAAATAGAAGCGATAAAAAACATGCAAACCCCAAAAAATGCTAAAGACATTCAACGTATTTTAGGAATGGTAACTTACGTAGGAAAATTCATAAAAAATTTGTCAGAAATAACAAGTCCTTTGAGAAAGTTGTTACACAAAGATGCAGTTTTTTCATGGAATAGCGATCAGATTTCTAGTTTTCAAAAAATTAAAGATATGTTAAGTACAGCACCTTGTTTAAAATTTTTTGACGTAAACCAAAATTCGACATTATCAGTCGACAGTTCTCAATCCGGAATGGGAGCAGCACTCATGCAAGAAGGCAAGCCTTGTGCTTATGCAAGTCGAGCTTTAACTAAAACTCAACAGAGATACGCACAAATCGAAAAAGAATTGCTAGCGATTTGTTTCGGAATTCAAAGATTCAATCAATACATCTTTGGAAAACGTTTTAAAGTAGAAACGGACCACAAACCTCTTTTGCAGATTTTTAAAAAACCAATTCATGCGTGCCCAGCCAGATTACAAAAAATGTTAGTACAATTAAGAAGGTTTGACTTTGAATTGGTATACAGACCGGGTAAAGATCTTATAATTGCGGATACTTTATCGCGAGCATACGAAGAAAAATATTTTGACGAAAACATTGACATTGAGTTAAAAGCACAAATTTGTTTAGTCACACAGAGTTTAAATGTAACACCGGAAAAATATCAACAAATAAAAGTTTTATCAAATAGCGACACAGAATTAAAGTTATTAAAGGAAATCATTGCAAAAGGGTGGCCCAATATTATAAAAAAAGTACCAAATGACATCAAGTTTTATTACAAGTTTAGACACGAAATCACAGAGACTGACGATGGATTAGTTTACAAAGGAGACAAATTAATTGTTCCAAAAAAGTTAAGGCAAGAAATCTTAACTAAATTACATTATGGACATCAAGGGATAACAAAGACAATAAATAAAGCTAGTTTAGCATACTATTGGCCGGGATTAAATAAACAAATACAAGACATGATTGCAAATTGTCCTAGTTGTCAACAATTACAAAAATCTAAACAACCAGAACCTATGATACCACATGAAATTGTCAAGATTCCTTTTTACAAAGTTGCCTGTGATCTGATGCATTTTGATAATAATGTGTTTTTAGTAGTAGTTGATTATTATTCGAAATTTTTTGAAATGTTAAATTTAAACAAAGATATGACTAGTCAAAATGTAATTCTAAAACTGAAATCAGTATTTGCAAGACATGGCATCCCTAATTGTGTTATAAGTGATAATGGACCTGAATTCTCTAGTCTAATTTTTAAAAAATTTGCTAATGAGTGGGAGTTTACCCATAAAACATCATCACCACGATACCCCCAATCTAACGGATTGGTGGAAAGGACGATTCAAACTATAAAAAGAATTTTGAAAAAATGCAGAATAGAGAGTGCGGATCCTTATTTAGCATTACTAAATTTAAGAAATACTCCTATAGACAAAGATGTATCTCCAGCAAATGTTTTATACAATAGAAATATTAGAGATTTGCTACCCCGGCAGAGCAAAGATTTTGTGAGTAAAAATGTAAACAAAAATCGTTTTGATGAATACATAAATAATTCACAAATGAAACAAAAATCAATATATGATAAAAAGACAAGAAAATTACCTGAAATAGCAAATAAAAGTTGTGTGAGAATTCAAACAAAGCCACAAGGCGAGTGGCTTAAGGGCCAAACCTTGAGCAAAGTGGGAATTCGCTCTTACAAAGTGCAACTTGATGACGGATCTGACCTAGTAAGAAACCGCAGATTTTTAAAGGTCTGTTCAAACACTGAAAATGAATTAGATCAGTCATCAACAAGCACGTCTGAAGCATCAGATAATGAGCTAAACTACAATGTTATACATAGCGAAGTTGAATATGAAAGTTGTGAAGAAAGTGATTCCTCTTATGAACTCGAAAAATCTGCTCATTCATTTGATCAAGGAGAAGAGTCTGCGAGTTCAGAGGAGGAAACACTTACTAGAGTGACTGCAAGGGGTAGAGTAGTCAGGAAACCAAACAGACTGAATTTGTAAAGTTGTATATTAAAAGTTGAATTTGTAAAACAAATGTACTGAGTGCACAGGCACATGATGTAACAAATTGTATTTAATAATAAAAGTAATGTGATTGTCAAATGAAACTAATGTGATTGTAAAAAGTAATGTTTGCATGTTCATTAAAATTAGTCTGAATGTTAGTGATATTGATATGTGTAATGACGATGTTCAATTATTAAAAAGGAAAGATGTGATATGTTATACATGTATAAGTATATTAGGTTGCCTAAGCACAACACTTGTAAATCAAGAGAGAACAATAAAGACAGTTGCTAACTGACTAACCTGAGAGTAAGACGTATTTATTATACAAGAGTATAACAATATTCACGAATGGACCAAAGAAACACCTTTCGTTTTAATGTTCGGACAGAATATGGAATTACCACAGCACTGCTTTATTAAAGATCCTACAGTTAAATATGATCTTGATGAGAATTACGCCACCAAAATGTTAAAAAGAATGCAAATTTCTCATGAAAAAGCAGAAGAAACGTTAAAAGCAACTGCTGTGTAATAAGGATTAAATTATAGTAAAAAAGCTAAAGATCGAACATTCAAATTAGGAGACAAAGTGTATTTATATACTCCAGCAATTAAAACTAATAATTTAGCATCAAAATTTCAACCGAAATGGTCAGGGCCGTATCAAATAATTGAAATTAAAAGTCCAGTAAATTATAGAATAAAGGAGTTAAATGGAAGAAAGAACATATAGTTCAAGTTAATAGATTAAAACTCTGCTTGAATCAAGATACAGAGGAAAATATTAAAGATAAGAAGAATAAGGATCAAATTCATAGATGCCACTCACACTCAACTAACACTTAACTCAGTTTTGTCATAACAATTTGACACTCACAGTAGTTAAAAAATATAAATTTTTTAAGAAATTAAGATTTAGAACTATGTACTTTACATTTCTTGAAAAAATTATATTTTTTACCTACTATGAGAAAAAATTGAATTAAATGTGAGTTGAGTGTGAGTGGCGTCTATAAATTTGACCCTAAAACTCAAGTAAATATGGACTTACTAAATTATCAACCAAATGATTATCCTTTAGTATTTCCGGAGGTATTTCCTTTAAATGATGAAGTTAACAATGAATCACAATCCGAAACAGAAACATATAACACACATACCGAAGGTTCCGAAAGTGATGAAACCAATGATGACCGCGGACGATAATAATGACAATGAAGACAAAAGCCGCAATGGCAGTGAAGAAAATAATTCAGACACACACGAGAATTCTAATACCAACGAAACAAGTGAACCACAAAACGAAGAAACTGAAACTGAAAATTCTCAACAGCAAATTACACATCATTATCAGACACGTTTAAGAGAAAGTGTTGACAACTTCGATTGGGTTTTAAAGAAACATATATATAAATTAACAAAATGAAACTCTAAAATAAGAGCGTGCAAATGTAAACAAAATTGGAATGCTGCATCTAGTCCGTGCCCTAAACATAAACAATTAAAATAACCAAATCTTACTTGAAAGACCAATAATGCTTTAAAATAATACAAAGTTCACCAACAAAAAATTTAAAATAAAAAAAAAAATTTTTTTTATATATTCGCTAGCAATATCACTAGTGGGCAAATATATTCGACGATAATTGACGAGTTAAAATCAAGGCTGGAGATGTCACGAGCCGAAGGCGAGTGGCATCTACAGCCTTGATTTTAACGAGTCAATTATCGTCGAATTATATTTAGCCCACGAGTGGTATTTAGCAAGACAATATAATGATTTCGAACTATAAAACAGTAACAAAGTAAACTTAATAGTATAATATGATATAGTAATATGATTTTATAAATATAAGATAGTAATAATAATATTTTATAGTAATATGAGATAGTAATAAAAAAACAAAAGATAATCGAGTGGATGATATGTATTCACGGGTATAAAATCAGTTACGATATTGTTTATTATACCCGAATGATAGGGTCTGAGCTATGCGTTTTAGGTGCCCTAAACAGGTTCTAGTTGGCCATGAGTTATATTGTCGGCAGTATAAATAATCGTAATGAGAAATAAATTGGTAGCTTAGAAAATACATTTTAATGTAATATATCAAGTTTGAAACAGTTCAAAATCAAAAACAGGGATATAATTGAGTAAACATCGATAATTTTAAAATAAAAATTGGAAATAATGCGCTGAAATAGTACACTGAAGTGTCGCACGAGAAAAAATTTATAATTATTCTCTTTCATTTGATAAAATAAAATCAAGTGTGTAAAATGTTGTGTTTAAATCAAAGTAAAATAAAAACTAAACTAATAATTGTGGTAGTAATTTTGAATCTTTGTTTCAACTTTTTTTTTGTATATGTTATAAATTGATCGAATTTAATGAGTTATGTTAATCAATTTAATTTATTATTTGTGTTATAGAAATAATAAAAAAAAATAGTTTATAACGTAGTTTTAATATGTTTAATGTTTTTGTTAGGGTTTAATTTCTAATTTTTTATTAAAAAAAGAAGAATTAATTTGTGTTTGTCATAACAATTTATTAAAAATATTGTGTTTGATGTAAAAGGAAATCATTATATTTTTTTTATTTTTTAAAATTTATGTAGGTTTTATAATTTTAGGAACTTTTGAGTTTGTTTATTTATTTTTAGGGTTTTAATAATAATAATAATATTAATAATGATATTTTTATTTAGCAAAAGTAGCTATACATAAACAATTATAATATTTTATAAACCTACATTGTACATATATACATTTTTATATTTTATGGCATATTATTATTCTTCTATTTTATTTTTATTTGCTTCTAAATAATATATTTTTATCAATGCTTTAAATTTAGTTATCTTTTTTTCTGTTTTTAGATTTTCAGGTAATAAATTGTATTTTATTATCCCTTTGAAAAATATAGAATTTTGAGCGGCTTTTGTATTTTTATGATCTAGTTTAAAGTCATTCCTGTTTCTTGTACTATATGAATGTACTTCATTAAACAAAGTCACTATATTATTAAAATAATTTGGCATTAATCCCAATTTAATTTTATGCAACCATACCATGACTTTACTCTCTAATAAGTATTTCACATTCATCCATCCCAATCTTTCCAGCATATTTTTTACATTGGTTTGCCTATCTACTTTTAATATTATTCTCATTGCTTTGTTTTGTAGTACTTGTAACCTCTTTATATCTTCTAATTTTCCTAAATATAGAACAGTACTCGCAAAGTGAAAGTGTGGTAATATTATCGTATTATATACCGTTTTTCTTGACCAAAATGAAAGATATTTAGAACTTCTTTTCAAAACTCCTATCTTTTTAGATATTTTTTTACATATGTAATTTATATGTTGTTCAAATTTTAGATTTTTATCAATCAATATGCCCAAATATTTTATTTCATCTACAACTTCCAAAGCTTCTCCATCTATTAATATTTTGCCCTCTGCTATTTTCGAATCTTCCCCTATTACCATGCATTTACACTTTGATACATTTAATTTTAATAAATTAATTTCTAGCCAAAGCTTTAAGTTTTGTAAATCTTCTCCAAATTTTATTATCGTGTTTTTTGTATTATAACTCGATAAGTATAAAACTGTATCATCTGCAAATAGATGATATCTGCAATGCCTGAACACGTTTACTATGTCATTAATGTAAATAACAAACAATAGAGGCCCTAGTACACTACCCTGGGGAACACCGCAATTTATATTTTTTTTACTAGATGTTGAATTTTCACATTTTACATTTTGTTTTCGATTAGTTAGATAGTCTATAAACCAATTAAGAACAGTTTTATCAATTCCATACATTTTTAATTTTTCTATTAGAATGTCCCTACTGATTGTTTCAAACGCACGTTTGAGATCGAGAAATATAATTATTGTAATCATTTTTTTATCTTTACTAATTTTTAAATCATTAAGTACTAATTGAAAGGCAGTTTCTGGGCTATAATTTTGTCTAAAACCTGACTGATAGTCATTCAAGATATTATTACTGTTTATAAAATCTATTAGTTGTAAGTAAACAACCTTTTCTAACAATTTTGTATGAGCCGGTAAAGTGTTGATAGGTCTAAATTCTTCTGCTTTAACTGTTCCTCTTTTTTTCCTAATAGGAATTATTGTAGATATTTTTAGTTTTTTTGGCACTACACCCTTTTCTAATGAACTGTTTATTATATGAATAAGGCTATCTTTATTTTCCTCATATGACAATTTTAATAATTCTACTGATATTTGATCTGGGCTTCCTTTATTAGGTAATGATAATAATACTTTATGTACCATTTCATCATCTAATAATTCAAAATTCTCCATTTTTTTTTCTCCATAAAATCTAAAGTCTAAAGCAGTATTATTTGTTGGTATTAAGTTTATTATTTCTTCTATGCTCTCTATAAAGTAATCATTAAATTTTTCAGATATTTCATTTAGATCATTCACAACTATATTTATAAAATGTATTTCATTATATATTTCTTTATAAACTCCCGAAACTATCCTTTTTAAAACTTTCCACATCCCTAAAATATGTTTTAAATATGTTTATTATGAATTTTAATATGAATAGGGAGGTATGTGGTGATATGGACTTATATAAAATAGAATTAAATTTTAAATAATTTAGAATGATTCTTTGGAAATTTTTTTTGACGACTTGAGCTCATTTGTTTATGCAGCTGCAAGTGAATATGAGTTTCTAGAAAATAGAGGACACATGTGAATTGAGGTCAAACTTACAGTAGCTAGACTCATATTAGCCAATCATATTGATTTGAATAATCCTACTTAAAAACAGTAGCAGAAGGAGAAATCATATAAAAAGGATTGCTACTGGAATAATAGCAGCAGTTAGCAAGTAGCGAGCATAAGAAAACAGTATCCAGTCTTAATCAAGTCATGGTCGGTCCAAACATAAGAATCAGATAGCATTTTAAAAGATAATAAAATTAAAGTTTAAATTGACACAAACTTTACCTAGAAAGAAGTTATTCGAGAATTGTCTAAAATTGGCTAAATGAAATTGTGTAATTTCCTAAATCATCATTATTTTGTATTTTGAATAAATATCAAAGTTAAATCCGAATCGAGTATTTGATTGAACGTTCATCCGTGATCAATCCCAGAATGAAGAAAGTATCTTGAAGCCAAGAAGACGAACCCGACGTTAATGATCAACCGCTCACAGAAGTCCAAGTCCAACCACCCAGAATTGCCAATGGTTCTGCCGTCGCTACTAAGTTGTAAGTCAATTTAAAAATCTATAACATTGGCTGGTGTCTGAAATAAACCTGAAGATTTTCCAACCGCTCAACGAAAAGTAACAAAACACCGATTAATACAGCAGTGCAACGAAAATTTCATTATGACTCCTGAATATCGTATTACACTCTGAGGAATGAATATTGACTGTGACATTTGTGTGACGTGACGTACTTTTTTACTGATGCTGGTAAACGCAGTATATTTAAGAAAACCTAATTCAAATGCAAAATATACTGTAAAATTTGGCACACACACTGTATTGTATACACAATGACGATTAAATATTGAGTGCTTTCGATTTATGTTTTTAATTTATGATATATGCTACTGAATTTAAAATGCAGCATACTTAGTAATATTTGTAGATAAAACTAGGTTTAACTATTCAATATCCAGAATATACTCGACTCTATACGGGGTACACCGAAAGTGTGAATAATATTGTCTCTGGAGTCGTTAAAATAGGTTTATGAAGTCATATTTCAAAAACATTTTTTATTATTTAGGTACCATATGCTTTAAGCTCTGACACCGTGAACTTTATAGACATAAAATAATCAAATAAGCTATTTTACGTCTTTCGTACAACGGTTACCGCAAAAATGATTAATTATTTTTTTCAAAATCAATTATGCTTTATTTACGAGTAGGTATATCAAAATAAAAATCCTCACTGATGGCAACAATACACTAGTTACGAAGTTCAATTTTACGCAAACAGAGAAATCGCTCATTGTCTTCTAGAAGTAAGAATAACAAACCTGCTTGGTTATCTATTTTCTAGTACATATTCGTTAGATTACTTCATGAAAAAGATTGTAATAAAACCTAAGAAAAATTTCTACGATACGACACTGGTTAAAGGGTTACACAGCCTTGAAATAATTTGATTTGGCCGTACTACAAATAGCTCAAGATCCAATAATCGTATCAATTTTAACAGTTAATCTCACAAACTGAATATTGAAGCTGTTTTCGGATTTGTGACAAAAATTTCATAGAGATTAACCAAAGCATTTAGTACAGTATGCCACTGATTTGAGCTGTAACGATTAAATAAAAAATATAATGAGAAATTATGGTGTACAGATATTTCAACACATTTTTCGAAGAAGAGCGCGATTACGCTTATACTCGGAGTGTTAATTAATAGCTCTCTTACCCTTAAATGTATTCAGGGGACGGCTATGTGTCACAAGGCGGCTCTTCGCACTTTGTCTAACACTAAATAGTCTTACCTAAAACTTTTTCGTAATTATAATAACTATAATGTGTTTTAACGAAAAGCTTTTTAATACAATTTTGTCACAATTTTTTTAATCAATTTATTTTTATTTTGCGTCTGAGGTCTCGGATTCGAATTTTTCCTGAAAATTGACGACCGCAAATTGAATTGAGTACAAATATAAGTAACTGTAAAATAATCATACAATTTTAATTTTAAGTTAAGCATCTACTAGACTGATAAGTTTACAATTGATAACATTTTCAGACTTTTATTTATTTGTATATTCTTTTTTCTATCCCTGTCAGGCTTTATATCTTATACCAATTAATAAAATTAATGGGTTCGTCGTTCGTATTTGATAATGACATTTTATCTCAAAATATAACAGAGTAAATAAAATTGTTTTTTTTTTTTAGAATCATAAATCATTAATTTTGGCCATAAAATAACATTTCAATTTCCAATTTGTTTACGGAAAAATTGATGTTTTTTTAATTCAACTTTTAATTATTTATAAAATGATTTGCCGTAAATGCAGTGAATAATAATAATAATTTAGTTTTAGTAAAATATGAGTCTTAGTTTATGGCAAAATTTCATGTTGATTGTTGTAAAGTTCCTCCATTTAGTAGTTCCTCCATTTTGTATATATGGGTAAGTTAGTTAGGTAATTTCAACGTGATTCATTGCCAACTGCTTCATCACACATGAAGCAGTTGGTTCCGAACAACATCAACGAGATTGGAGCACGCAGAACAGAAATTTTGTTACTATAGTAATTTGAAACGTTAGTGGATTTTAGGGAGAATCTAATGCGCATACGAATATATATTTATGCCATATAGTATAGAATGTAGTATATAGTATACAAACGTAAATACAAACTAACGTTAATTATTCCGTTTCGGTGTTTAACTAAACTACATCTGCAAATGTGTGGCACACCGTGCTCCCGCGTTAATCCGAAGTGAAAATCCCCGCCAACGTGCTATCCTATACCACCCTTCAACAGTCAACAAGCACGAAGCAACCAACCTACTCTACCTAGTATAGCACCTGCCACCCTGCTGCACCCTACAACCCGCCCCATGTCTCTGCTGCTGCTGCTGGCTGCTGCTTATCCTGCTACGTGATGATTTCATTACACGTGTGTCGCTGCCGCTAATCGAACTGTAACAATTGAGTTCTAGACGGAGCACTTTGCTACCAGGAAATTACAGATCTACATCGAACGGTTACTCCACTGAAATAAATCAATCCCCTACCCAGAACAAGAACACATCTTCTACAATTTTAGGAACGTATATTCTGATGGTCAAGCTTTTCTTTTATCTGCTTTCCTTTTGTCTCTTATACAAATTACTAACACATGCAAGATAGCACTATCGAAATTTGATACTATATTGACAAAATGCTTTTAAGAGCGACTCTTAGGTAGGGAGACATTCAACATTCGTCCTTGAACAATTACTGATTAGAGCCCCTAGTATCTTTCTTGGTCTTTTACTTACAGTTTTATTTGAAAATACATAATCACATTACAAATCTAATTTAAAAGACTGAAATAGTTTAGTGCGTCAATTAAATTTCGTATTGCAAAAGAAGATACAATTCCCACAAGGGTGTTTCAACGGTCAAAAACTGCCGGTTAATACTGTTCACGTAGCGCTTTAGTGGTCAAAAATCTTGATTCAACTTTTATATAAGGGGGATAATTTTCACTTGATCCGAAGTTGAAAATGCAGCAAAAGTTTCGTGACAAAATGCTTGAAGAAATTATAAATCTAATTAAAATAAATTGTAACAAGTTTAGAGCGTGAATTGGATTTCTGTTCACAGGTCGGTTAACAGGGCGCTTGAGAATACGGGAGCAGTCAAAATCTTAGCTTGATATTTCGTTGATACTCTCGAGTTCCTTGTTGGTTTCATTCTAATTGCTCCGATTCGAAATTCACTTGGGTCCATTAAATATATAGACTTCAAGTTCCGGCTTGTTATAAACGTTCGGTGGTTTAGAAGGCCTCTCTATATATATACATCTAGTTCCAGTTCCTTGTCCGACCACAAGGTCTCATAATACACATCAAACGTACTCCGTGTGCTAGATGAAGTTTTATCATCGTTCGTTTAGAAACACTAGCATTTGACAGTATTACTTCATCTTCTCAAAAGGATCACTTCAAAAGCGTTTTGTGACAAGGCTTTAATTCGATCCGATAACTTAGATCGAGTTTCTTAGACCAACCAAAAGTGTGTTTAAGACATGCCACACAAAAAAAAATCGTGGGGCCTTCAAAATCAATCAGTGGTAATATTGTTATGTTTTATTATACACAGAGTAATTCCAGTTCTCTTTGATATATAACATCAAGCTCAAGTTTAGTTTATTTTTACTTGACAAGCTTTGCATTTATTGTGGCTATCAGGTTTTGCAAGTGACACTTCAACCAATAACTTGAGGTATATTAAATAATCACAGATTGACAAGAATTTTTTTATAAAATTTTAATTAACTTAACCGTTCAAGCACAACATAAAAGTTCTTTTGTTTCACACCAAATGAACCACATCATGGCTTTTTTTGCTTCGTGTAATTTAAGGATGTTCTAGCTTTGATAATGGGGTGACATGGTGTGAGCATTTTGCTTTTATTTCTTGAAGTGTTAACTTTCAATATGTAATTATCTATCGTTACCATTACAACTTTCTTTTAGAAAAAAATGTACATTTTCAAAAGCATCACTTATTTATTAATAACAAGTTTTAAACATTTACGTTTGCAAATTGCAGTACCGGTGATGCAATTGTAATTTGTATTAATACGTATGAATATTCAAATTTATGGAAATACTTAGTAATTATTGGGTTTTATCGGTGTTTACATTCTTTTTGGGTAAATATTGACAATGCAGATTGAAACTGTAAGTGGTTGTGCACACTCAGACGCTCACCTGTGGTGTCATGTGTAATTATATTATTATCGGCGCAAGTACAACCAAATAGGCACTTTTGTTCATACCTGCTGCTCGATTATGTTTATTGTTGATTGTGGTAAAAACCGTATTCAATTTGAGTAAAATGTAGTAAGTTTTACAGTGGTTTCCTTTCAAGTGGTCGCACCTAAACACTGTCGACTGTCGTTAAGGGGCTACATTCAACGCTTGAAAAACAATTGGTTTTTATTTGGGAAAACTGAATTACTAAAGATTGTTAGATTTTGTTTAAACTAAAGTGGATAAAACTATCTTTAGAAGCTACCCATGTGTTTTAAAAATTAGCCTATAATTTTGTCAATGTAATGGGAATGGCTTAATGACAACTTATAAATTATCATAATTTATGAACAAAATTTGTTTTACTTAAACCTGCTTTTTCTTAAATTATCCATATTTTAAGAAAAATATACTTACAAATTTATTAAAAAAGAGAAGAAAAAAATATACGATATTAAAAAAATACCTGAAAATGAGATCCCACTGCAATTCTCCCCACTAATACATGCTTGATTTGAAAAACATTTTTGCTATTCGTCACATTTTGAATGCCCAAAACACACAATTATACTTATAATTTGACAATTATACACTTCAAATAGGTTCGCCGTTTCATATACCTTTGCGGTTTGGGTGCTCTTTGCGAAATTTAAAACAGACTTTTTCACGATTGGGCTTATAGTGCAATACATCAGGTAAATCGTTTTATTGATCAAAATATCGTAAATATGTTTAAAATGTATAGTAGAAATCAAATATGAAGCAAACCTGAGCTATGAGGCAAACGGTATATTAGATGGGAGGGGGTGTGCGCAAATTGATTTCAATCAGTCTTTATATAAATATTAATTAAACGTATGAATCAAAAAAATTATACATTCAATGAATTGGAATCATAATTAAATGACCATATACAAGAACAATTGCAATTTTTTTAAAAATAAACTGTATTTTTGTAGTGTGATCCCCGATATGAGTTCATAGAAAAAAATTTCAAAAATAATACGTTCTGACAAGAGAAAATAAAAAAGTAATATATGCAGTACAAGATTTTTACTAAAAATTATAGATTCAAGTTATAGTCGTAAAACACACATCAGAAATATATAAAGAGATTAATTATTTTGTATCAAGAAATGTTTTTCCTGCAACCAAAAAAATTTCATCGTAAAAATAGTCATATGTAATATAACAAGGGAAAATATTATTATCGGTAATTTTGAATTTTATACGAAAACTACGTTGCCTAGCAATTTTACGAGTCAAATTGAAGGATCAAAAAACCGAGCGGTACGCGAGGTTTTTTGTCTGCCAATTTGACAAGTAAAATTGCTTTAGGAAACGTAGTTTGAGTGCATTAAAATGCAAAATTACCGATAACAATAATCTTTTCCCGAGTTGTATTTTAAAGATTATTTCGTGACTATACTATTTAACGTTACTTAATGAAACGAATTAAATTTAATAATTTCAAATTTATTACAAATAATTAATCAAAACAAAAAACTCTAAACTAGATAAAATATGGCATTAAAATTATTTATCTATCTTCGAGTCTATATTATTGAAAGTATTAACGTGAAACACACAATTATTATAAACAAATCTTCCAGTACTTGGACTGCTTTTTGAAATGTTTTCAACATTTGAAATATTAGTACTAGAACTTTCAAATCTTGCTTCAGATCTTAGATTTTCTATCATATTAGCATGATGTTCAACGTTCATCTTTAAGTACGGTTTAAGAGATGAACTGTTTGCATGACCAGTTATTTTTATAAGAGACTGTTCACCTACTCCTGATTTTGCCAGTTCAGAAACAGCTGCCGATCTGTTGGAATGATTGGTGATTCGAAGGTTTGTGGTTAAGCCGATTTTTAAACTACTCTCTTTAGTCCATTTTGATATCTCGTTTTTACCAATAGGACAATTTTTAAACCACATATTAGAGTCTTTCCAATGTGGATTTGGAGTCAAAAATAAGCGATCTGTTTTTACATTCTTGGTTCGTTTGCTTAAGCATTTTTTATATAGTCTTACTGGACACAAGCTTTGATCACATAAATTTGGCGTTAGCCATTTATTGTCGCATAACTTTTTATCTCCACCTTGTGACGTTTTATTAAAAATTGGGTTGTAAACAATTCTGTTAGTGAAAGATCCGTTTTCATTAATTTCGTCACAAAAGTGGTAAATGTGAGCATTTACTCCCTCGCCTCCTCTCCAAGCTAGTTCGTATGATAAAATCAAAAAAAGTTTTTTTTGAATCCCATCAGGCGAATCTTCATCCCATATTTTGGCCATTTTGTAAATATTTTCTTTGCTAATAGTATCTGAACCGTGTTTTTTTTTTTGATGGATCTGCCTGCAAAATCTTTCTCTTTGCATCTCTTGCATCTCGTGCGGCTTTAAATTCAACTGTTTTGAATACATCAATTTTAATATTAAAATCATTAAAATATTTTTCCATTAAAAGCTTTGCAGTTGTGTTAAAAATTGTTTTCAATGTATATTCTTTGTATTCCTTACCATTTTTTTGTCGCATGTTGAATGCAAAATCCCTCAAAATAGAGCACAATGTTTCTGTTGGTGTTGATGAAAGCAGCGTGTAATTTCGAGTACTGCAAAATTCCATAAAAATTTTCCATGTACATTTATGAGCAGCAGCAGTATTTTTTGAAGCTTTTTCTTCGATAGCTTTACTAATATTTGTATCAGAAATCTCTCCAAATCGTCTGTTCGACATTTTTGAGATGACAGATTTGTTCAATAGCTAATATATTGTTTACATATTTTGTTTCATGGATATCTAAATAGGTTAAAAGTAAAATGTACATTACAATTATTATCATCTATATAAAGTAACTATAGCAACGGGAGGTGTTATCGCTGTAATAGGCCCCGTAGAAATGGCAACGGGTTGTTGTCGGACTAATATATAGAAAGCTGTGATTTCAAGTACAGTATTGTGATAGGAATGAAATAATCATCAGAACATATTTTTTAGACATATAATTTTTAAGTAAATAATAAATATTTAGGTTAATTTTATCAATTAGTTTTGATTAAATTGCTATTTATATAAATAGTGTATTTATAAAAAAAAATCATTATGACTAAATTAATAAAAATACAAGATTCCAAATAACAAATTTATATGAGTTTTTTAAATTTATATAGGTACAATTTAAATACATAAAATGAGCATATTTAAAATAAAAAAAAAAAAAAAATAAAATGAGCATATTTTTTTTTTAAATATCAATTTTTTTTATTTTTTGTTTTTTCAATTTTAATATAAAGTAATTTTACAACACTAAAACTTTTAAAATTACGCCTACTATTTATTTAAAGGTGTTGCGTTTTTTTTGGCCGCCACTGTACATGCTGTCATCTTGATTTGCTGGGATGGCTGTCATGTGTCCACGTTTAATGTAATCTTGCATAAATTCTCTGTAGTTTTTGTACAAGTTGTCATTTTTTATTAATCTTTTTTATATGCACAATAGAATAACAGCGTAATTTGAACGATGCCTTTATAGGACGAACTCAAATATTTACCAAGTACAATATCTAGTGGGGAAGTATTCGGGGGCGGCTGTGAGTTATGTTCTCAGATTTCACGTCGAAATCAGTGTGGCTCGATAGCCTAACTGGTTAAGGCGCTTGGCTAGAAACCATGAGATCTGGGTTCGATTCCCAGCCGTGCCCGAATATTTTTTCATTAGATTATTGTCATGCATCTATTTATTTGGAGATTGACTTTGAGATTATTTTCACTGTAAACCAATCTTTTTTATAGTTGGAAAAATCTTGACAATGCTCGTGACTTTGAATCTCCCATTACGATGGTTGATTGTTCATGTTTGAACGGTATTCTTACTGTGTAGATGCCATCTTCGCTTCTTTCTGTGGTTTCTTCAAAGAATTTTTCACAGTCTTCGTCTTCTTGGGTTGGACTTCTGACTTCTCCTGTTTCTTCTATGTCCCAGAATTTTGTCAGTTGTTTATCTTCTTCCACTCTTGTAATCATGCTCATGACTTTTATTTGACTGCTTGTCTTATTTGTACTGCCTGATATTAACCATCCAAATTTACTGTTTAAGCCCCATAGTCCATCCTCGGTTTTTCGGAATCCTTCTTCTAGAATGTTTCCGTATTCCTTAGCTCCAATTAAGATATCAATTGGTGGAGGTTTGTTGAATATAGGATCTGCTATTTTGTGGTTGTGCCATTGCTCAATATCCGCTTCAAAGGGAACTTGTGGCATTACTTGTGTTAGTTTTGGTAGTACTAACAGCTTCATGCTGATGTTAAATGTACTGGGGAAGTGTGCTTTTAAGTTCACCTCAATTTTAGTTTTGGCAATTTTTGTGGAGTCACTTCCTAGTCGGCTGATTTCTACGTGGATTTTTTCTCTTGGTAATCCTAGCGTCTGTGCTGCATCTTCAGTTATAAACGACGCCTGTAATCCGGGATCCATTAGCACTCTAAGGGTTTCTTGGGTTCCATTTACACCTTTGCAATGTACTAAAGCTGTTGCGAGGATGACGTTATCGTCTACTTGTCCCACGTGATTTAGTGTTGTTCTGTTTTGGCCATTTTCTTGCACCGATCTTGGCGTATTATTATCTTCATTTTGACTCTGCCAGCGTGGTTTGTATGACTCACGTTTTGATCCATTTGATCTGTGTTTATCTCGTCGGGCTCCATTTGATCTGGTGTTGTCATCTCGTCTGGATCCGTTGTATTTGTTGTTGTCATCTTTGCGGAACGAATTGTTTTCCTCTTTACGGGGTCCATAAAATTTGTTATCATCTCTGCGTGCTCCATTGAAGTTTTTTCCTTGATACGCTCCTCGGTTGTATCCACCGTTGCTTTGTACGTCGTTGTTTGGATTTAGACGTGTTTCTGCAATCACTTCTAGTGCTTGGAATCTTGATTTCAAGAACTTTAGTATTGTATCAAGATCCTGGATTGCATGTGTATCATCGATTGCTTGCTCATACTGCTTCTTGGATTCTTCATCGAACTTCCCGGATACAATGCGTCCAATTATTTGGCTATGATGGTCCACTTCAACTCCTAGGTTGGGGATTGCTTCTAGGCACTCGATTGTGTTGTCATGAATCTGCTTCAGTTTCTGAGCTGATTCCATTGAGGCGACTGGCATGTCTAGTAGTTTGGCTACTACCTTATGAAAGATTAGGCGATTATTGTTGTACCTTTCTTTCAATATGCCCCATGCCAATTCGTAGTTGTCCTCAGTTATGGCGAGGTGTTGAATGATTTTGCTGGCTTCTCCTTTTAAGTAGGTCTTGAGATATTGCATTTTTTCCACTCTTGACACTGATTGGTTTGTATGGATCACTTCTACGAATACGTCGCGGAATGAGGGCCAGTATTCATATCCTCCTCCAAATACTGGAATTTGTATTTGTGGCAGCGTAATGTTTGGTTTTGTGACTGAATCGTGTCGCAATCTCTCCGAGATGCTGATTACAGCCTCTTCATACGATCTCTTTGCCATTTTGAATTCGTTTTTGATAAAGTACCTTGCTTTGAAGTGTACCTCATGGACCAGTATTTCTTCATTGAGAGTGTGGATCGCCTTCCATTGATCGGTGACTTCTGATTTCCATAGCTCACCTCTGGACTGATTTGCAGTTGCAGATTGTTCTTGTATCTGCATTACTGTCTCCAATAGTTCCTCCATCTTTATTGACTGTCTTTTCTGTCTTGCTGCCTGAGCACTGTCTTTTACGGTCTCTGCTGGTGCGTCTAATGCGGCCTGGTATTGGTCCAAAAGATTTACGGCTGTTATGTACCAACCTTTGATTTGATCAATTATGTTATGTAGCTATGGTCTTCCATATTCAGAGCCACTATCAACTTGTGGTTCTCCTGGGCTTCTTCCCATAGGATGTCGATCGTTTCCGAACGAGTTTGAATATAATCTGCAGTCTTCCTGCTTGCGGCGTCCTTCTTCATGTTCCTCACATAATTCTGGATTTTATTACCGACTTCTTGTTGCGCCAAGGCTAGTTTGTTGATCTTCTCCATCTTCCGATAGTGTTGACCTCTAGTATCGCTTGACTGGTAGTTCCTGGCTGGATTTGCACAGGGACTATAGCTGACTGTAGTTTGTAGTCGCTGCTTCAATTTCTTCTCGAAGGACCAATGAACGGTTCCCAACTAGTTTGTAAGGCTAGGTTGGGTCGTGGATAATGACAAGACACTTTGTAGGAGTGAATTGTCATGAGTTAAACACAATTGTAGTGGTAAATTATAACTGAGTTTTATTCGACACGTTTTGGGTATTTATTGGGATCACACATAACCATGATCCCAATAAATCGATGTATATTCATAATACAATAAAACATTATACAAACCATATATAACATATGTTTTGTTGTATATTATGATAAATAACTAATTAATAACATTGCGATTAATACAATTAATAAATAAAACATTATACAAACCATATATAACATATGTTTTGTTGTATATTATGATAAATAACTAATTAACCTACATTTCACAAAGTGTCTCGTTGCACAAAGCTGATTTCGATTCACTTAAACTGTTTTCTGTTTAACTTCGTTAAACACAAATGAAAATCATGACCCTATTAATACTAGTAATTATTTTGCCTCTCTGACCTGTGCAAATTAGACTGTGCAATTTTAATTTCATTATTTGCTGCCTGCATAACTGCTGCACTTGTTCTAAATCTATTTCGCCTTATTCTTTGACTGTGTACTTCATTTGTCTGATTGGGAATTTTTTGCACTACCAGTCTTAATAGCTTTAATTAAATTAAAACCAAATATTATTCATTTTAAAGAAAAATTCTATTAGTCTTACCTTTGGATCCCATTGAAGCACATTAGACTGATTCTGGGCCAGACATTTCTTTGGAGTTTTTACTTTGACATCCACATTCACCTTTTTCGATTTAAGTTTATTTAAGTCTATAGCAGCCACTTCTTCTTTTATTTCTATAAAAACCAACAAAATTTGAACAGGAAAATTATATTGTCACAATAATTTATCTGTATAGGAACGTACCTTCAGTGGCTTTGTCACCGGTGGTTATTGTTTTCAATGTAAGCAACCAATTTTTCACCATCATCTTGAATCATAGTTTGATCTTCTTTCATTTGCCTCATTCGATCACACATATTTTCTACATCTTGCTTTCTTTTTTTCGTACATTTCTTTACGTTTCTAAAACCATACGACTATACTATATATTTTGAATTAATTTAATACAACTGAACAGACGTTTTAGTAGTTTTCCCCCAATGACGAAGAACCATTGGTAGCACAAGTGATGAAACACTTGCCACCCCAATTCAGTTATTGTGGGTCCTGGTTACCACAAAAACTATCCGTCGCTCGGTCTTTTTAACAATGATTTACAGTCTAAATAGGGGAATAGGCTTCGGTCGACGAACGTCTACATTTTAGACGTTCGTCGACCGAAGCCTATTCCCCTAAATAGAGGGGCCCCCAAATTCATTTCATTCATCTTTTCAAAACAAGAAAATAATATTAGGGCTCAAGGAAATTACGAAAAATCTGGACTAGGTTCAGGGAATGTTAAGACCAACTTTGTTCCTTGCTGACCATCGCTACACCATTCTTTACGTTTCTAAAACCATACGACTATAGTATTTATTTTGAATTAATTTAATACAACTGAACAGACGTTTTAGTAGTTTTCCCCCAATGACGAAGAACCATTAGTAGCACAAGTGATGAACACTTGCCACCCCAATTCAGTTATTGTGGGTCCTGGTTACCACAAAAACTATCCGTCGCTCGGTCTTTTTAACAATGATTTAGACGTTCGTCGACCGAAGCCTATTCCCCTAAATAGAGGGGCCCCCAAATTCATTTCATTCATCTTTTCAAAACAAGAAAATAATATTAGGGCTCAAGGAAATTACGAAAAATCTGGACTAGGTTCAGGGAATGTTAAGACCAACTTTGTTCCTTGCTGACCATCGCTACACCATTTTGAAATTTGAGTTAGCATTGGCTCAGTTCAAGCTCGAGCGCATATTGACAACGGTAGCAAAATTTTATGTGTCCCGGGAGAAATATGGCAGCAAATAAGGAGAAATATGGTAAAACAGAGCAATGCCAAGATTTTGGTTTTACCACTTCGGTCTATTCAGATCCAAAGGATCTTCCACGACAAGAGTAGGCGGGTGACTCAGCAGTCTACGATGGGTGTGAAAATGAATAAACTAACTTATTTTGTCTCTTCCTCTAGTGGACCGACTGTCTTATTGTGGACTTATTGTGGACCGACTGCCAATCCTTGTATTCTTGGAATAGATTGGCAGCCGAATAATGCTTCTCAAATCTATTTGAAAATCATTATAAAGAAAATGTTGTGTTGGCAATTTTATTATAACTTATTTTTTATTATTTATTAACTTCAAATGATAAAATTTTATTACCAAAATAAATGTTCGTTAGTGCAAACGTTGCGCGCTTTGCCCCCATTTTACGCCAGACGCGGTGGTCCTTCATAGTCTACTCTCCAACGATTAATGACCAAATTTGAAACCACCGGTAAACAATCAACCAACCAACTAGATCGGCCGAGAACATCGCCGCTGTTTGTCAAAGTGTGCAGGAGAACCCAAGGTAGTCAATTCCCCGCCGTTAACAAGAACTCGGTTTTTCGCAGACCTCAACTTGGCGAATTTTGTGTCGAGACTTGGGCCTGCACCCTTACAAGATCCAACGGACACAAGAGCTTAAAGTAACTGATCATAGACAACGCCGAATGTTTGCTGAATGGGCTTCGGAGCGTTTGGAAGACGAGCCGATCCCAATTTTGGCCGAAAAATTATCTTCAGCGACGAGGCGTATTTTTGGATGAATTACTATGTTAACAAGCAAATTTGCCGAATATGGGACAGTGCTAACCCACATGAAGTTGACCAGACAGCCATGCGGTGGCGTCATCGGTCCGTATTTTTTTGAAAAATGAAGTTGGTAAGGCTGTCACCGGCGAACACTACAGGAAGATGATAACCGATTTCTTTTGGTCCAAACTAAACCACATGGACATGAACGGCATGTGGTTTCAGCAAGACGGCGCTACATGCCACACAGCGAACGACACGATGGACATTATGCATTCTGCATTCTGACTTCTGACGTCAATTGGCCGCCAAGATACTGCGACTTGACCCCACTAGTTTTTTCTTGTGTGGTTTTCTGAATTTGCAGGTCTATGCCAATAGACCGCAAACGACCAATGAACTTAAGGCCAACATATCCCAGGCCATTACCCAAATTCAACCAGATCTCTGCGGCAGAGTTGTTGAAAATTAGATCACTCGAATCCGGGCAACCGTGAGAAGCCGCGGCGGACATTTAAATTATGTGGTATTCCATACATAATGGAATACATGAGCTTTTCAATTGAAAAAAGAATTTGGCGAAATGGATTTAGAGCAAGTGCAGCAGTTATGCAGGTAGCAATGAATGAATTTAATGTTGCACAGTTTAATTTACAAGTCAGAGAGGCAAAATAATGACTAGCATCCCAATTGAGCATGGTTTTAATTTGGATTGTTAAATAGGAGTTTCAAATGAAGCAGGCGGTTTATGTGCGACAGTGGTGCAATTACCCGAAATCGTGGCGGCAACTTATGATTGGATGACCAGAAAAGCAACTTTTGGCTGGATTCAATATCATTAAAATGAAATTATAAGAGATTTATCAATTATAAGAGATTGTGAGTTCGGACGGCGATGCTGACTTTAAATTGATCGACGCATTTGATCTCTTCACTGTACGCGTACAATTTAAATAAGATGCCCTTTAATTAAGTAAATAATGTAAGTAATTAAAAAAAAATTAGTGTACAACCGCCCAAGAAAGCTTAGAAGCAAATCTCAATTTTTTCGGGCGCTGAAAAAAACTCTATCTTCATTAGCGCTTGTTTTCGCTTTGAATTACAGCAAGCCATCACCATTGTATGTGATGAAGGAAACTTACGCTGCGTTCGATTTCAAGAATGTCTCAATTGTGGGCCGTGGAAATACGTCGGATTATTTTGAATTTAATCAATAACAAAAATACCAAGTGTATGCTCTCAGCGAACTTAGACCTGTAAGTATCTTACCGGTCTTATCCAAGGTCTTAGAAAAAAATAGTACATTCTCACATACTAACTCACGTAAAGAAATATATTTGACCGGCTTTTGAGTCAGGTTTTCGCGCAAGGTATAGTTGCAACACTCCATTACTAAAAATAGTTGATGACGTTCTCGTTCTTTTATGTTATTTTAAAGCATTAGATACCATAAGCCATGAATTGTTGTATTCTATACTAAAATTTTGGTTTTTCTAGTGATGCAATCTCTTTTATTTCAAGCTATTTTACAAATCGCCAACAGTGCGTGAAAACTTCAAAAGGTTTATCTCCATATGGAAACATTACATGCCGGGTACCACAAGGGTTTATTGTTGGACCCCCACTCTTGTTCTGCATTTATACAAACAATATAACAAAATGCCTTCAGTATTGTACACTTCACCTATATGCCGACGACACTCAAATTTACACTCCTTCTTCCCTTCTGAAATTAAAACGGCAAGTCAAGTTTGATAATAAAACGCTGCTATGTTTGTCAGAAGCCAGAACCCTGCGGGTGTTATCATGGAGGTTATCTGCGGGTGTTATCATATATTCAAAGGGCATATATGAACTTAAAAAACTTATATCCATACAGACCTTTATTGACCCATGGGCAGAGTATTCCACTTGCAGATTCTTTAAGTTTATCTAATTTTAATTTTTCCGATAGTCTTTACGGCTTTTGTTTGGATAAAGTGTATTTGCTAAAAATAGAAAAAGTTTAAAAAAGCTGCCTTGGATTTATATATGGCATCAGCAAAATAGATTCAATATGTCATAAGCTCGAAGACGCAAAATGGCTTTGCATGAAAAGTAGAAGAAAGCTACATACAGTTTATCCAAAGATAGAAGATCGTTACGTCATGAATGTGAAATAATGACGTACTTAATACCAACCTCAAATTTAAAAAAAAAACTAACATAATCAAAATGAATTTAAGCATAAATTCTTCATTTAGTACTAATATTAACATTGCTATAAGAATAAAGTCATTATATGAGGTATTAAGCGAGAAAATGCGTTAGAAAGTTTTGGTTTTAGGGATTATAGTGGCTTAGGTTGCACCTGGCTAATGAATGGTTTACCCCCAAAAATTTCACAATAATCGATTGTGTATTACTGGCAATCTAGATCGATTGTCAGTTACACTGCTTAAATCATAGCATAAAGTCAGGTTAAGTTTTGTGACTATTGCTATTCTTGTGCTAAGTTTTGTGAGTATTAAGTGACTGTTTTGTCGATAATCGATTCATAGTCAGATCGCTTTGTAATAAAAGTAAGTAATAATTTGGCAACATTCAATACTACTGTAATGTTTTCGATGTTGCATATTAAAAACAAAAAACACATTGAATAATATTGATGTAAATAGACCTTAAGCCTACGTCATATAGCATTAATGACGTAACGATCTTCTAACTTTGGATAGACCGTAGTCTTGTCTATTTCACAATATTATCCTAATCAATGCCCGCAGAATCTATATACCAAAATCACATATAGATCAGATATTTATAATTTGGGCTTGATATTCAGAAGTCTAATATCTCCTCCTCATCATCGGCCATCTATCAGAGATCTTTCTCATGCAATATTTACTTATACAATAAATTACCCAAGGCCTTTAAAAAGCTAAAACCTCAAATTTTTAAGTCGCATGGAAAATGACTAAAGTCGCATGCAAAAACTATTTACATAATATCTAATAACAAATCATGAGTTTTTTTAATTATTGTTGCATTGAGCGAATTTTATTTTCAACTTTTGTGCTATTTCTTTTCTGTCTTCAGATTTCTATATTTCAATATGTTTAAAAATCTATTTTATTTTATTTTTATGTATTTTTTTTCTTTTTTTATTCCTTGGTATCAGGACTAAATTAGCAGCCTTCTGTGGCATGTTGTTTTCCGATCCCTATTTGCAGTTTGAATATACTAATATTAAAATGATTATGTACATTACTAATTTGATATCAATTCTAACTTTATATCATAATGTATGTATGTATGTATCTATGAATATTGTAACTTTTATGCTTTAATGCAAATAAACTTATTATTATAAATTAAACATTTATAATAATAGTTCACTAGTTTTCCAAGCTACCTTCCACCGAACAATTTGTCTGGTATGATCGGATGTGGCATTTAGAATCTACATCATCGTACGTTTTTTTTCTTGAGACGGTAAACTTTCAATTAGCATTTGGAACAGGACTATTCCCAATGACCACCAATCGGCTGCGAAATATGCCCTTAAATGCACATTAATAATGCCCTCTATCATTTAGTACCTTGGGAGCCATACATACCTTCCAAAAACAACATTTTCTACCATAGAATTAAACAAAGTATAATCTCAGATATAATTCAGTCCTTATGAAAAGCATTTTTGTACAAAGATAAGTATTGCTAATGGTACTCCAATACAACAAATTTACGTTACCAATTTTTATCCCTGCCACAATAAGTGTGAGTTTTATTCTTTCTGAATAGTCATTTTGGAAGTCCAAATCTGTAAGGATAACATGTCCATTTGAATCCAAAATTACATATTTTCACGTTACATCACGATATCTGACACCTACCGTATGTATGTTTTGTTTCAATTATATATACTTAGATCTTAAATTGCCAGAGAGGTCTTGTTCAATGGGCCCAAATAGGTTTTTTTTTCTTAAACATTGTACAAAGAATCTACTGGTACTTTTGTAAAAAGAAAAGTGCAATTTATTGTTTTGTGCAATTAAATCAATAATAATACATTTATTTTTTATTTCAACTAACAAGGGACATACGGATTTTGAAACAATAATAATAAGTTATTACATTAACAAAACAAATAAATATGAACAAAATAAAAATCTGTAAACGCAATTATTAATAATTCTAATATTTATAAACGAAATCATATAGCGTTTTATTGTATCTACAGGTATATTATTTATATATACTTTTTATATTATATTTTTTATCATTTAGTAATAATAATTACATCATAATAAATAATATTACATCATACAGATTGAATATACTTTGGTGAATCATTACTTGTAATTTGTTTGTCTTTGTAGAAGCTATTCTTCCCGCACTAGCTACAACATTATCTTTAATTTTGGTACAAATGCGCGTTTTCAGCAGCTTAATCGAATTAACATTAAATTTTCTCTTTCTATAGTAACATCTTTCTATGGTTTAATTTTGAAGAAAAGAATATCAGGCATGGTTTCTGTGGGATTACTTCCATAACGATACTACAAATCATGTCTGGATCTATTGCAGTAATTGCGTCTAAAAACAAAATGTATATCCATTAACTAACATTTAAATTGATGCATTATTAATTCTTACTCCAAAGTTTTGTAATCGTTTGTTGCTAAGTCGTTGTTGCCCTTGGGTTAGGAGAGGGTTGAGTTCCGCAATGTTGGGGCCGCATTTTACATATTTTATTGGTTTAACTAGACGAAAAAGTCTAGTGAATGTACCAGCATCCATGAATGTTGCAACTTTTTTGATGTTACCAACTGTACGACTCATTTCAACCATTTCAATATTGTTAAAATATAACGTGAGTTAAGCAATTGATGCCAAGCCACTTTACCTACCAAACAAACCTTCCTTATAAAGCAACTTAGTTATTAAATATTCCAGAATTATTTCTTTTGGTGCCCCTCCAATAAAATGAAACTCATCAACAACCACCAAACTTATTTCATTTATTTGTCTATCAGCAATCATACTATTTATCAAACTTGACGACTTTTCAGTAGTAGTAAAGTAGATAACATAACATTCATTGCGGTTCGATATCGTGGAGGCTACGTACCTTTACTACCTGGACATTCTTCCACTATAAAACTTAAGTCAACAGTAAATTGCGACAGTGCCCACACTTTTACTGGCACCATCAAAACAAAAGGCAAAGTAAACTTTTTCTATTCGAAAATAATTCTCTAATACTGAGAACTTTGCCACCAGCATTTTTCTCCCGCTTGTATGAAGCGCATAAATCTATTTTTCGTTAGCTCTTACTTGGGGCATTGAAAGACAAACATGTTGCCAATCTAAAAATCAACAACTTAAAGAAGATTTACAGTATATCTATATCAATTAATGGCAGTGGCGGCCACTATGTCCTTCTATCACAAAATCGAACTGCTGAGCAACTGAGTTACTTTCTATATTCGGTACTACAAACAAATCGTTCTAATGGTTTTTTCTGACCTTGTTCTTGGTAAATCCGGAACGTCTAAAACGTCTGAAGAACGGCTAGACGGAGGACCTTTATTTGGTCGGCTTTGTTTTTCCGGTTCAACTTCAAGCACATCAATTTTGAAATCGCACGAATCATTAGGACCATCCACTTCAGGAACTAAAGTGGTGTTCTAAGTATCATTCCACATATCGTCATCGCTTTCCTCATTAACTTCTGGCATGTCCATCTTTCATGGAGTGGCTAAGGACTAAAGTGGCATGCTCAAATCGAAAGAATCGTCCTTTTCTTTATTTATTTGGGATCTTATCATTATATCGTCATCGCTTCCACACACTCGTCATTCTTCTTTTCATTTCGAAATCTAACTAGGTATTATATAATTCTCGATGAAACGGTCTTACCTAGTGAAGTTACCATTACTTGTAGTTTTTTTGCCTTTGTAAAAGCTATTCTTCCCGCACTAGCTACATCATTATCTTTAATTTTGGTACAAATGCCCGTTTTCAGCAGCTTAATGGAATTATATTACAACCTCGCCTTCTTGATCACTCATAATGTAGTACCTCTATTGGTACGCCAACTTCGCACATTTTTACAATCAAAATCGAATTTCGCGCCGTATGAGGTCGGTATACCAATCCTACCTTCCCCTTCCTAGGGCGCGTCATCTTCATTACTCTTTTGTGCGCGCCAGCTAACACACGTGTATTTCGGTTTTTACTTTTACTTTTATTATAACAATAGCATTTAACTTGTTAATATGGGAAAACATAGTAAACGAAGAAGAAGAGGATCGTCAGATTCTGACAGTGATGATGAGGTACGACATCGCCTCAAAAAATTAGAGAGAGCTCTTAAAAGAAGAAGAGAAAGCAGTGAAAGACGGCCATTGCAACAAGTTCAACCCGAACTGGAAGAAAATTACAGAGCTGAGGAAGTAACAGAGGATGTCAATATGGCTTTAAATTTGGATATAAACAATGGCAGAGGTACATTTATTTTAATAAACAATGGAAATTTGCATTTCGGTACATAGAAATTTGTATTTCTAAAACAAAGAAATTTGCATTTCTTAATAAAGGAGTTGTATTCCTATAAGAAGTTTGTACTTCTTAAAAAAGAAATTTGTATTTTTTAATAAAGGGCTTGTATTCCTATAAAGAAGTTTGTACTTCTTGTATTTTAAACAAAGAATTTTTTTTTGTGGAATAACAAAATGATGGTTTACCTGAAGCTGATAATTATATAAACATATGTTATACATTTCAGACGAGTTATTCAATGATGCTCAGTTACTAGCCAAGCCACATCAATTAGAACTGCCGAGTGAAGACGAAGTTCTACCTTTAGATGAAGAAACCCTAAAAATCTTAGGTTACAATAAAGATAAATCTAAAGACGAAGGATTGAAAATTCATAAAAATATTGCTGAGATGTGGAACGAAATTTGGCAAAATGGACTTTCGGCAGATTCACGCTCAGAACTGATTGAAAAATATCCAGCTTTTTCAAACTGTATTTTGATGAAAGCTCCAAGACTGAATCCGGAGGTTAAGGCTAGTATATCGGAAGCCACTCTGGCTAGAGGCTCTCGTTTATCTAATATACAAGATAGAGTTTGCGCAGGATTGTCTTCTTTAGGCGGAGTTCTTAACATACTACTCGCCAAAGAAAATAAGACGCCTAAAGACCTGAAAATGATTCAAATGATAAGTGATGGGGCTAAGATTTTCGGGGATGTTCATCACGAACAGTCGCAATCTCGTAGACTAATAATGAAAGGTGGTCTTAATAAAAGCTTGACAAATACATTAACAGAAGTTTCAGTCGATGGATGGTTGTTCGGCAATAATCTATCGGACAGAATCCAAGCGGCAAAGGCGCTAGATAAAACATCAGAAGAACTCAAGATTCAACCTATTAATAAATCTCAACCGGCAAAGGCGGCAGCAAAACCACGGTCATCTGGGAATTTAAACTCCAGAGGTCCACCTCGTCAGATGTTCAAACCAGCTCGGCAGGGTGGATCAAAACAACAATGTGTGCCTCACAACAGCCACCAAACGAGCAGCAAATATCAGTACCAGGCAGCGAAGTACAGGACGTCGAACACTCGACGTCGATAACCATTTCTACACAAAAGGCAGGTAGATTACGATTTTTTATAAATGAGTGGAAACAAATCACTTCTGATCCAGTAATTTTATCTTGGATTCAGGGATACAAACTTCCTTTTGTAAGAAAAGTTGTTCAATGTGATATTACACTTACCCCAAGTTGGTCGAAAGAAGAATTTTCAATAATTAGTTTGAATATTGAAAAACTATTGACTATAGGAGCTATCTCAAAATGCATGCCTTGTGAAGGACAATTTTTATCTCCTATATTTTTAGTCCCTAAGCCAGATGGTTCACAACGATTTATTTTAAATCTAAAACGATTAAATAAATTTTTGGAACCAGAACATTTCAAGCTGGAAGATAGGGTTATGGCAATGAAGTTAATACGACCGGGGTGTTTTATGGCGACTGTTGACTTGAAAGATGCTTATTTTATGGTTCCTATATCGCCTTCTTTTAAAAAATATTTAAGATTTATTTTTAACAAAACGATTTATGAGTTCAATTGTCTTCCGTTTGGGCTGAGCGTTGCTCCGTTAGTATTTACAAAAATAATGAAAAAAGTAGTAGCAGAATTAAGGAAAAAAGGCTTTCAGTCAGTAGTCTAGATGATTTTCTACTGATAGGAAACTCTTACTCAGAATGTTTAAAAAACATAACAGAGACTTAACCAAATTAGGTTTTATTATAAATTTGGAAAAGTCAAAACTAATTCTTAATTCACTTTGTACTTTTTTAGGTTTTGTATACAACTCACGAGATATGACTATGTCTATACAAGCTGAAAAGCAGTTTCGTAACATAAATCTTTTAAATTCTTTCAAGTTGTTGTTACACTGTAAAATTAGGGATCTGGCTAGAATAATAGGTACTCTAGTATCTCTTTGCTACGAGTTATGGCTGGGTTTATACGAAGCGCTTAGAACGCATAAAATTTCTTGCGTTAAATAAATTTCAAGGTGACTATAACAAAAAAGTTGATGTAATAGAAACTATCTTAGAGGATTTTGATTGGTGGATAAAAAACATAAAAATTTCATTATGTCTTATAAGACGCGGTAACTTTAAGAATACTATATATACTGACGCTTCTACCTTAGGTTGGGGTGCTGTTTGTAATGGGAAAAGAGCACATGGTTATTGGAATGAAAATGAAAAAACAAAACATATAAATGTTTTAGAATTATTGGCCGTTTTATTCGGGTTAAAATGTTTTGCCAATAACTGGTCCAATTGTGACATATTGTTGAGAGTGGACAATACTACTGCCATTTCCTATGTCAATAGGATGGGAGGCATGTGGTTTTTAGAACTTAATGACTTAGCCAGAAGTATTTGGCAATGGTGCGAAAGTCGCAACATATGGGTCGTATATAAAGTCGAGTGATAATAAGGAGGCCGATTATGAGTCGAGACAGTTAGCTCCAGAAACCGAGTGGTCTTTACCTAATAAAGCTTTTCAAAAAATTGTTAATACATTTGGCGTTCCTACAATTGATTTGTTTGCTTAAGTTAAGCTTGAACTTACCTTAAGTGAACCGTCTAAAGAATGGCTAGACGGAGGACCTTCCTTTGGTCGACTTCGTTTTTTCGGTTCAACTTCAACCACATCAATTTCGAAATCGCACGAATCATTAGGACAATCCACTTCAGGAACTAAAGTGGTGTTCTAAGTATCATTCCACATATCGTCATCGCTTTCCTCATTAACTTCTGGCATGTCCATTTTTCACGGAGTGGCTAAGGACTGAAGTGGTATGCTCAAATCGAAGGAATCGTCCTCTTCTTTAATTATTTGGGACATTATCATTATATCGTCATCGCTTCCACACATTCGTCATTCTTCTTTTTATTTCGAAATTCAACTAGCTATTATATAATTCTCGATGAAGCGTTCTTACCTAGTGAAGTTACCTAGAGAAATTATATGAATTGCTTCTTCAGAAATGTGGCGATTACTTTTGCGCTAACTGGGGTTACTGATTGCATACTAAAATGATGCGACTTCAATTATATTAATTTACCTACTCATCTTGAACGAGGTTATTCACATATCTTCGATCAAACCTCACTATGAATGTTCGATTTATCGTTAATTGTTTTGATTAATCAATGCAAACGCTCATTGTGAGAAAGTTTATCTTTTCTACAGAATCATCGACTTAAACAAAAAGAAACCAACTGAACGTTCGTACTTGTTAAATCGCAACTATATGTGCCTACCTCTATTTACATTAAATGATTATTGAAGTTTCAATACTCACTTTTCTTTTATGGCTTTAATCAGATTATAGTCATATTTATCATCTTGCGTATGATGTGCCTGATATTGATAGATTTTGTGCGAACAATATTAAATTGTATTTCTGATCCTTGTCGCCCTGCAACATAACAAAACACAATTAAAATTATGTGGTATAGTTACGAGCATCACATATACAAAAAAACATATAGTGAAAATTTAAATTGAACATTAAAAATCATAATGTTGCTGTTTGGTTGCAGTAGTACCGTTGAATGTATATCAGAAAACTTACAAACGTTCAAAGATGCAAATTACAATTATTAAAAATATGAGATTTTCCATTTTATTGAAGAGCTACTAAAATTTGGGTTGGTCTTGTTCCACCTGACCCGACCACACCCAACAACCAACATAGATACAGCGTTTTATTGTACCTACAAATATATATTTTATATATACTTTTTATATTGTATTTTTTATCATTTAAATGCATATTACCATATCATACAGATTGAATATACTTTGTATTGAGTATACTTTGATTGAATATACTTTGTATATAAACTATTATATCACACAATATATCACAAAACATTAAAAACAAATTTAAGCATTAAAAGTATTCTTGCATTATTCATACCTTTTATGAACAATGGTTGTTAATTATTATTGCGCATATGTCCAATAATAAATTTTATGCAATTATAAAGTGAAAAAAACTTCTACCCACCACCATTACTACCAAAAAGTGCTATTTGAATTCACAATAATAGCATTTTATTAAAAATTTGCTATTCTAATAGGTCTAAGCGACCCCAGTCCCACTTGCCGGTTACGAGTAGGTGCCACTCGGTCAGTAGGAGATACCACACTATGGCTACAAAGACATGACACTTTCCCCAGCTCGGTCCTTAGGGACAAATAGGTGCCTTCTCAATAATAGTTTCTTTGCTATCTTGCAAGTCCTTAGCGATCCGTATGCCATTTTTGGTCAGTTCTGGTACAATTTTGTTGGTTACTGTTGTTGTTAGACACTCTAGTTCTCTTTCTATTTTAACGGTTGCAGACTCAAGTAGGAAGCTCTAATTTTATATTCATTCTAACTGGTTCGATATTGAATTGAGCAGACTCTAGCTTGGTTTTCGCTTCCACCATTTTTGGATTTTCAATACTGTAACCGCATTAATTCTGAGCTTTTTTTTATTGCGAAGAATACAATTGATCGTTTAGCGCCGCTATGTAATAAATAAACATCAATCATTATTTTGCTTTTTCATATTACACGGATTTGAGGTTTATATATTTAATTGTATCTAGTTAGTAGCAATTAAGTAAAACCAGATAAAAATTGTTATTTCTCTCTGCAAATGGCTTGAATTTTTTTCTGGTCTTCTCATCAATTTGGCTTAAAGGTTGGATTGTGTTCCAGTCGTGGAAATTAACAAGATATTTTATTTCGCTCACTTACAATATTTTTTCTTTGTGGAGTTCGCTGCGTTAACCGTAAAATGGAAGATGTCGACGTTGTTACCAATAGTGCTAAGCCAAATGAATCGAGAAATGAGACTACGCAACCCCATAATATGAAGCATCAAGTAAATGGTTTCAAAAATTGAAATCAATGATTTTCAAGGATCAATAAAACATTTCAATTGCTTCCCCCTACAGATTGTGGAATTTTGTTGATTAGAATGGTTGAAGATTTTTGTTTATTCACTTACTCGCTGAATTATCCATAAGTAGGTACTAATCTTTTAGACCAATATAGCAAAATATTAGACTTTATGTCAACCTATGTTCTTTTACGAGATTTTCTATCCTAGAATTGTTTCGTTTCTACTTGTGTTTGAATTTGAATTATAACATCAAATTAAATGTTTGTATTTTCGTTTGTATATCTCTCTGCAAGACCGAGCAACTTACTCAGTTCGGCTGCTATTACATCTCTCGCAGAAAGAATCAAAATACAAATAAGCACCAACAAACCCATATTATTATGTATGTATTATTAGCATACATAAATCGTAGAGTAACAATGATTTAGTCAATTCATCATTCAACTGCATTTCTGACCTCAATGACTTTTTTCATAGAATTATACTGCATTCCATAATTGGCACCATGAAGAAAATAGGTTGTAGATTGTGGTGTACCACAATGTTAACCAACTGCATTACGAAAACACCAACACAATTTTATTTTTTGACTATTCTCGTCATCAAAATAATTTTATCGTGTCTTCAAATCTATCAATACCAATCAACAATATTTCAATGTATATCTCTTCTTTAATTATAAGAACATATAATTTTAAGAACACATAGTTTTTTTTTTAAATTGTCATTTTTTTTTGTTACGTAACATATTATTTTTGAAAAACATTTTACGTTGAGATTCTACCTTGACCTTGAATTTTATCTCGAGAATATGAATCTTTTTTATAATTTTTTAAAATAGAAAATATGATTTTATATGAATATATGATGATAATAAATGTAATAGTTTTAATGGGTTTGCCAAATTAAGGTATAATCACTATTGAAAATTTAATCGTTTATACCTGCTACTTTGAACTATATTGGTGAGAGTATTTGTTCGCTTTTGCCGTTCTTAGTAGCTCGAAACGATAATTTAAATTTCCTATAGGTTTTTGTTTTTTATTATACCGAAATGGCGGAAATGTCCCAGAACCTATTTTCGAATCCTCTTCCTCAATTTGTGATAACGTATATAAATTAGGAGTGAAGTATATTCAATCTCTATGATAGGATAATACTCGTATGTATGTAAATGATAAAAAGTATATAGTAAAAAATATGTACTTGTTCAAGACTCGTAAAACGTAATATCAATAGGATTTTGTTTATGGATATTCTATTTATTAATAATTGTGTTTATATATATTTTTTTTTATTATTTATTATTTATTTTTATTGTTTTTTTTTAACAGATTAACAATCAATTGTTCAAACTAACAAAAACTCCGATACAACCTATAACGGTTAACTATGACAAAGACAAGGTTCCTAAATTGGATTCTATTGATATTATTCTAAACATTTCGAAATTCCAAACTTTTATTGAGCAGATGGGGTCTCATATTAGAACTTATAGTATAGCGGCAAATCGCTAATACAAAATGTTTTAAAAGAAAAAATGAAGAAAAAAAATGATACAAAATACAATGATATTATACCCACCACATATACATACGGTAGGTATAATATTTCGGGATCTAAAACCCAAAAACGTGATAATGGATCAAAATGGACATGCCTTAATGATTTGGGCTCTCAAAATGACTATTCAGAGAGAATAAAACTGACACTTATTTGGCAAAGATTGGTAACGTAAAATTGTTTTGATGGAGTTGCATTTGCAGTTGTTGCAAAAAACGCATTTCTTGTGCACAAAAATACATCTAGGAATACACTTTTCTAAATTCTGTAGTATAAGTTGTTGATTTTAGAAGAGATATAAGGCACTGAAGTACTAAATGATGGAAGGCATTGCTTTCTTTCCGAGCGGATGAATGCGAATCAACCAATAAATAAATCTAATAAAAACTGGAAATATTTTTTTTTTCATGATTACAATAATCGTCTACAAGAGAAGTAAAAGAAAAAGAAGAAAAAGAAGGTCGTTTTTATAATTTAATAACCGGTAATTATAAATTAAGGTTTCTCCCTTTCAAAATTTAATAAAACTTATTAGCAAAATTATAACATATTCATTATATGTCTATTTGTACCAGATAGGATGGATAGATGGATGGATCAATGTGGGATAGATATAACTTATTTAACATGAAAAAAATTATAATATTGACAGACTCAATGTTAATAACTATTTTTAAAATGTTCCATAAAACGTGATTTTCATATTCGACAATTATCAAGTGTTAATTTAATTTTTTATAGCACCATTATATTTTTATAGCACCTACCGGTTATGTTGTTATTAATTTATTATGTTTAAAATTTGCAAAATAAAGTTTATATTGTCTTAGCTCATTAGTAGAATGAATAGAATCCATCTTGTTTTGAACAAATCATTATTATGATTTGTTTGTTTTACAGTAACATGTAAAATTGACAATAATAAATTAATGCTATAATTCATAAATTAATGCAGCCAATGGCGTCTAAGCTTGCTTAGATAAGCTTTGGTTATTCTTATTTTAAGAGATTTATGTCTATGCCAAATAAATATTCAAGAAAATTAAGTTCTTATAATTTTGGCAAATGTTAATGTATTAATATAATAGATAATTAAGTTTTCACCTAATAGGCGTTTTCTGTAATAAATCTACATGAAGCTTTCCTGTTCCACCGATTCCAGTATGGAGTCAAGTCGACTATGTTCTGACCTATTGTATCGAATGCGCCAGACATACTTTAAATTAAAAAAGGTGGCTTTTTATATTTTCAGGACCGGGCCTATAAAAGCCTGGTTAACCTTTTATTTATATATCAATGATTAAATAATAATAGTTGGTTAAAGAAATTTGGATTGCATATCAGTTGATTATGTATAAATTTGCTAATTTCCAAATTAAGGAAAATATTGTTTAATTTCACAAAAACAATGTCGATAAAGAATTTGTTGTTGCGTGTCAAATTTGATGTAACCTTCAATTCAAATTTTAATTAATTTTTGAATTTAGACTTTCGTCGTTTGCTGTGTAATTGTTTTTGAATTGAAATATAAGAAGATTAAAGTATTATTATTATTATTATTAAATTGTACTCTTTCAGTTTGTAAAAAATACACATGTGAAGAAGTAGCCAGAGAATTTAATGCTACCAATGATGATTTTTTTTTAGAACAGTTGATGTTTTAGAAAATACATATACAAATTGCAAAATCTTAGCTAAGCGCCGTTTTGCGAATGATAAAAATTATCTTGGAGGTGGTCCTTCAAAACTCCCTACTATTACTGACATGGATTTGATAATGAAGGATATAGTTGATAAGCAGATTACTGGCAATCATACCGAATTTGGTTCTGATATAATACGTAAGTAATATCCGAATATTTGACGATAGTAGGATTATAGAAATATTGTATAATTATATTGTTATTAATCATTTGATATAGTCAAAGATGAAATTGAAGTTGCATGAAATACATTGGAATGCAACGACAAGTCTGAGGACGAAAGAAATTGGATTTGAGAAATTTTATGATAAAAGTTTGTTAGGTGGTTCATCACCACAAACATTGCTTTTTAAGGAATATATTCATCCAAATAGTAGTATGTAGCTGAATCTAACAACAATATCTTTAAAATATATTGTATTACTATGGTAATATGAAAATTCTTAATTAGGTGGTTTGTGCTCTTCCGATTCGACTACGTACACTCATGGGGACTT
This sequence comes from Cryptophagus acutangulus, assembly GCA_963556235.1. Classification (NCBI taxonomy): domain Eukaryota; kingdom Metazoa; phylum Arthropoda; class Insecta; order Coleoptera; family Cryptophagidae; genus Cryptophagus; species Cryptophagus acutangulus. The sequence goes on along the minus strand of CAUVYR010000279.1, from coordinate 261,520 downwards.
AAACAACCCAGAATCACCACCCTTAAAGATAAAAAGTCAGAATTTATTTCTGCTTTACTAATGCTGAAATTATTATATTCATTCTAGAAAATAGTAAGGAACGCATCACCAATAAAATGATTAAATGGACTAAAAAAAGTCTGAAAACCAGCAAAAAGGAATCAGACTGCACAACTTAAAGAAGGAAGCAATTGAAGAAACAAAAAAAAATTAATGAAATGAAGGAAAAACATTAAACAAGAATGCAAGATTGGGAGAAGATACTCCGATTGATGCAAGAAGAGCAGATTAACATAGAAATTTTAAAATTGCAAAGAAAATAGTTATTCATTATTTGTAATAAAATGTC